>JAGDYQ010000007.1:8559351-8731238 GCA_021962125.1 Bulinus truncatus
TCAAACTTCCAGAGACCCCCCTATAAAATTGCGTCAACATTTGATTACCCCCCTGAAAAAAGGTGGCTTCCAAAATGTTTATGTGGCAAAATTAGTAGGAATATAGTTAGTTTAATTAAAATACTGAATGTTAAGCGAGTGTGTAACACAGAACTACAAACGCTGCTTAATTTTCCTATTTATTAAGTAATTATATTAAATTTTAAAAAAGTAACATTGTTGACGTCAACTTTTCTTGACCTCCCCCCCTCCCCCTTGTCAACAATTGTCAAACATTTTCTGACCCCCCCCCCCGCTTTTTTGCTGACGTAATTAATGGACAGCCCCTTAAGCAACAACAATGCCAAACACCTGTTTTTCTCATGCTGTATGACGTATGTCAACCCATGTACACATATTTTGTAACACTTCGCCCAGGCGTGTCTTGTTTACCCCCCCCCCCCCCCAACTTCCCATCCCAAAAAAAATACACACAGAGGTTCACTAATTGTATCATTCAATGTCATATATTAGAATTAAGAAATGCCAATCCTATTGTTTCAAGGTCATATCTCTGATGTAGACGTGACAATTTCTGTGTACGGGTTTTTTTTTTTCCTTTTTTTTAAATCTTGTCTGATCTGGTTATAGAATTGGGTTATTTACTGATTTTTTTTTCTGCAACTCTGTTGTGAAAAAAAAAACAATGCATCGGCAGCCAAAAAACGGCCGGTCCGATTGTTAACCCATAGTGCCAATATCGGTTCGACTATCGGTCGCTCCCTACAACATTCGGCCGATCCGATATTAACCGATACTGCCAATATCGGTTCGATACCGATACAGATCCGATTATCGGTCGCTCCCTAGACTTTTCCATGTGGGTAGGAGGGGGGCAGTGCCGCGGTTGTCAGATATTGTCCAGAGACTTTATTTTATGATTGTCACACACGATGGTCGATTGCATCAATCATTACCTTCTATGACGTAGGTGACACATTGCATACATGCATGTGCTAACATTTAAGATATAGTATAAACAAACATATATACTTGTATACATCGTATAACACTGATATATTTCACAAACAATTAGTATGTATGAATTTTAACAGCTCAGAATTCTCTTATTGTTATGATAGGCTATGAAGATGGCATCAAACTTAAAAAAAAAGTAAAGTTCATTTAAGTCCCAAAGGGCCATTGGGGCTGATGAAATGTAGAATTCATCTGTTACAATAGCCTCGGCATATAAAGGGATTGTGTGGTTAGCACAACGCCCAGCCGCCTTTTCTCCCCCAACTTAAAGTCAGGTACCCACTTAAAGCTGGGTGGACTTGGGGACTTTCACGAGGACCTAAAAAAGTTCGAACCCGGGACCCTCCGGTCGACCGTCAAGCGCTCTACACCACTCGACCACCCGTCCCCTATCAAACTTATAAAAACCATTATTATTCTAACAGGTCATGATGATGTCATCAAACTTATAAAAAAACCATTATTATTCAAACAGGTTATGATGATGGTGTCTATCGGCTGGGGCGTGGCCATCCTGTGCTCCACCCCTGTCCTGTACGTGTTCCACCTGCGGTACGACCACACCAGGAACATGACGGTGTGCGAGAACATCTTCCGCAACAAGGACATCAGCCACCGCCAGGCTTTCCTCACCTACGCCGCCCTGGTGAACTTCCTGATCCCTCTCATCATCCTCTGCGTCTGCTACATCCGAATCTTCCTCAAGATCGCCCGCAAGGCTTCGGACTGCCGGACCTCGAAGCGGCAGAGCTTCAAGCCAGGCAAAATTCACCTGACCAGCAACACCACCTCGGCCACGCTGCACAGCGCCAAGCTCAAGACCCTGAGGATGACCGTCGTGATCGTCAGCTGCTTCATCGTCTGCGGGATGCCCTACTTCATCGCAGAGATGATCATGTCCTACGGCGACCACAGCGTCCTGAGCCGGGACGTCTACGGGCTGCTGGGTGGGATAGCGGTGGCCAACTCTGCGGTCAACCCGTACATTTTTTTACTCTTCAGCGTAAATTTAAAATGCTTGAGAAATTTAAAACTGTGCCCGGCGAAGACCGGGCCGAACAACCGCCAGCTCATGTACAACGGAAGCGTTCGGTCAAGGGAGTATTCCTCCGCGGCATACTCTCGTACCCCGCTGACCGGTATCTCCACGGAGTCGTTCGAACTGAGCACGGCAGGGAACAAAGGTTCGAGACTGCCAAGCTATAACAGGTCAGGGGCTGCTAATCAAAGGAACATCAGGAACAATAATCAGTAGAGATAAAAGTACATTCAGAGCCCAGCGACAGTGGCTATTAACGAAGCGACGCGTTGAAGACTTCGGGCTTAAGTGAATTCTGTCAAGACATTACTACCAAAGGTTCACTAGTCAACTCAGACACACTTGATATAATTGTGATCGACCGGTTTTTTTTTTCCTTCAAAGAAAACAAACTATTTCATATTCTATTGAAATCTGAAAAAAAAAAAACAGTTCGTGTGTGGCAATAGTGAAAACGAAAAAACATTAAAAACCTAATATTATACTTTTTTGTATCACAAAGACTGTTTGTGATATATTTCAAAGATACATTTTTGTAATTAAATTTTCTCTAGTAATCAATATTTTAAAGACGAAAAAATGTGAAAAATTATATGATGCGTAGATTACTTTTAATCCCCTTTTTTCAAATCGTAATAAAATTTTGATCAAAGTAAATTCATTATCAAATGGGACGCAGTCAATATTGTACCAAGTCAGAGTTTACTCAATATTTACATAACTTAATATTTATATATATAAACAATACTCACAGCCCCGATATCGCAAAAGAGTTACAGGTGTATGTGAGCAGACAGGTAAAGAAAGACATTGTGGCAACAAAAGGGAAAGATTCCAAGACGGGCTCATACTTGTAACGAAGGAGTGATTTACTTCCTTTAACTCACTCAATGTGCGCTACGAGAATATATAACAACAATACGCGGACTCAGACAATTATGTGGGTCAAGTGCAAATGCTACTGTTTACATGCCAATTTAAGGCAGACACATCCTCGAGATGTCAGAAGCAATGAGCGATGTTTTAGCTCTAACCGAAGTGAAATATCTTTTGTCTGTGTTTATTATCATTATTATGAGAAATGCGTGTTTTTTTTTGATATCAAAAGGAAGTCGAGAATTTCAGGTGTTGTCACTGAAAGACAAAAAAAAAAACGAATTGGGCGTTCGAATTCCTAACCACGTTCGAAATAAGACAAAAATTCGTTCGGACTGCATAATGTTAAAACTCTAATGGGATTATTCTCAAAGTTGTCCTCCCAGTGCGGGTACAACCCAGGTTACGCCACTGGTAGTGATCTATACACCAACCTTCTGGACACATTTCTAGTTGTATCGCACAGTGGACACATCGCAACAAATCATGCAGGGGAAACAACTCTTTTACATGAACGATAATTGGTGAAAATAAGAAAAATTGACGTTACTTCCCTTTGACTTTATCCCTTTTGTTGCTTCTCAGTGCGAACTTGTTATCAAACATAAAACTCTCGATAGAATAAAAATAAAAGGCTTAAGACCGTCTTGTGGTCAGTGCACTCACAAACTACAGAGGAAGATGTATCTATGTTTCATTAAAATGTTCATTCATTATTGTAATTAATTGCCGTGTTAAATTGGAGTTAAAATTTTGTATCCACACTATCTCGATATCTGTCCGTACATTGTGCTTTGTTTGTTTGTTTTATACATCTCTCATTATGTGTCCATACATTATGTCAAATTGGTTTCTTTCTGTAATTATGATTCATTTATAAACTCTAATGCGTTTTGTTAAGTGCTCGAATGTTATAGTATGATTAACACAATAACATTACCTATGAGTAACACAATAATATTTCCTATGAGTAACACAATAACATTTCGTCCCAAGTGTTTAAAAAAAATATCAAAGTTTGAAAGTTTTGCCCCTGTTCTATTAAATCGTTTACATAAATAAAGTTTATTTGTCTAAATTAAAAGTTCAGCTGTATCATCTCTATACTTATAAGACGCATTTGTTGTCTGTCTGTCTGTCTGTCTGTCTGTTCCCTTATAACTCAAGATCCAGACAAACAAATAACGTGAAATTTGTTACACATACACATAATTACATGGGGAAGGTTATAGGACAGGTTTCGTTTCATCTCGATGGGTAGTTTAATTGTAATTAATTTTTTTTTTATTTTAGTATTTTACTATATTAAAGTAATCTCGACGGCGCCATAAAAAAATTCCCCTGTGACGTCATTTCCCTATGATTGAATAGAACTTGCGCGCTGGTGCTGTATAGTTCCTTTGTGCTGCGAAGAATTGTTGTTGTTTTTTCATGCTCCCTGATATGTATGTACAGTTTGAGGAAGGTAAAGAAAGGAATGAAGAAGGATTTTAGAAGAAGTGTGAAGCCATAATAATAAGTATATATATATATATATAAATATATATATATATATATATATATATATATATATATAGAGCGAGAGAGAGAGAGAGAGTGAGGGAGGGAGGGAGAGAGAGATAAAGAGAGAGAGAGGGGGGGCAGGGGGGAGAGAGAGGAAAGGGTAGGAGGGAGGGAGGGGAGAGGGAGAGGGAGGGAGGGAGGGGAGAGAGGGAGGGAGGGGTGGACAGGGGGAGAGAAGGAGAGGGAGATGGAAGAGGGAGCAGGGGGAGAGGGAGATGGGAGAGGGAGCAGGGGGAGAGGTAGAGAGAAAAGAAGTGAAGGAGAGAGGGGGTAGGGGAGGGAGATAGAGGGGAGGGAGGGAAAGAGAGGGTGAAAGAGAGGGAGAGAGAGAAAGAGTGAGGGGGCAGGGAGGGAGAGAGAGGGAATGAGGGAGGGATGAATGGTGAGAGAGAGATGGGAGAGAGGGAGGGAGAGGGAGGGAAAAGGGAGAGAGGGAAAGGGAGAGAGGAGGGAGGGAGGGAGAGAGAGGAAGAGGGGGAGAGGGAGGGAGGGAGAAAGGAGGGAGGGAGGGAGAGAGGGGGTAGGGAGGGAGAGAGGATGGGAGAAATGGGAGGGAGTGAGAGATAGAGAGAGGGGGCAGGGAGGGAGAGAGGGGGAGGAGGAAGGGAGGAAGGTGGAGAGAGGGGGGACGGGGGTGAGAGAAGAAGGGAGGGAGATAGGGAGAGAGAGGGAGATGGGAGAGTTAGAGAGGGAAGGAGAGGGAGGGAGGGAGAAAGGGAGGGAGGGAAAGAGAAAGGGAGAGAGGGGTAAAGAGGGAGAGGGAGGGAGGGAGTGAGGGAGAGAGGGGGTAGGGAGAAAACAAAAGATAAACAGAAAATCTTATTTTAATCCCGGGCAAAGCCGGGTACTTGCAACTAGTATATAAATAAAGTTTGTCTAAATTAAAAGTTCAGCTGTATCATATATAAATAAAGTTAATTTGTCTAAATTAAAAGTTTAAATGTATTATATATATAGATAAAGTTAATTTGTCTTTATCATTTAAAGTTCAGCTGTATTATGTCTATACTTATAAGAGGCATTTGTTGTCTGTCTGTCTGTTCCCTTATAACTCAAGATCCAGATAACCAAATAATGTGAAATTTGTTACACATACACATAATTACATGAGGAAGGTTATAGGACAGGTTTCGTTTCATCTCGATGTGTAGTTTAATTGTAATTAATTTTTTTTTATTTTAGTATTTTACTATATTAAAGTAATCTCGACGGCGCCATAAATACAATTCCTCTGTGACGTCATTTTTTCGAATAGAACTTGCGCGCATAACCTATTAAAAATTGAGATTATGTTTGTGTGGCTCGCTAGCACAGTCGTTTACTCGCTTGGCCGTGACTCAAATTTGGCCGACTATGTGTGGGTTCAAATCCCGACAGTGAAATTTTTTTTTTTTTTTTTCAATTTTTTTTTTTTTTCAATTTTTTTTTTCAGAGTAATCTCTATACTTATAAGACGCATTTTTTGTCTGTCTGTCTGTCTGTTCCCAGAGAGAGAGTGGGAGGGAGAGAGAAAGAGACAGGGGGCAGGTGGGGAGAGAGAGGAAAGGAGGGTAGGAGGGAGGGAGGGGGAGAGAGGGAGGGAGGGGGGATGGACAGGGGGGAGAGAAGGAGGGGGAGAGAGGGAGATGGGAGAGGGAGGGAGAGAGAGGGAAGGAGGAAGAGGGAGAGAAGGAGGGGGAGAGGGGAGAGGGAGATGGGAGAGGGAGGGAGGGAGAGAGATGGGAGAGAGAGGGAGGGAGGGAGAAAGGGAGGGAGGGAAAGGGAGAGAGTGGTAAAGAGGGAGAGGGAGGGGGAGGGAGGGAGAGAGGGGGGAGGGAGAAAACAAAAGGTAAACAGAAAACCTTATTTTAAACCCGGGCAAAGCCGGGTACTTGCAACTAGTATATAAATAAAATTCACCTGTCTTAAATTCATGATTTTCTCGTTTTGTGTGTTAGTCTGAAATCACATATAAAGTTGTGTTTAACAATGTTAGTATGAAATCACATATAAAGTTGTGTTTAACAATGTTAGTCTGAAATCCTATATAAAGTTGTGTTTAACAATGTTTGTCTGAAATCCTATATAAAGTTGTGTTTCACAATGTTAGTCTGGAATCCTATATAAAGTTGTGTTTAACAATGTTAGTCTGAAATCCGATATAAAGTTGTGTTTAACAATGGTTGTCTTTATGCTACTTTTTAAGTGCAATAGACTCGATTATCCGGCTTTATGTGACGAAATGACATGTCAGATAACCGAAAATCCTAACCAAGTTGTTTCAATACAATAATGTTGCCATTAAAAAACATGTCCTTATTTATCCCTTGAGCCCTCAGGTCGGGGGGGGGGTCCCCGAAATCCTAAAAATCAGTAGATGGTTTTTCAGTTTTGGTTTGGTTGTAACCAGTGCCGACGTCTGAAAATCCTGGGCCCAAGACTACTTATAAAATGGGGCCCTCTATGACGCATTCACTTAAAAAAATCAATGTATTGGGCCCCTAATTAGTGTTTGGGATTTCTCCAACTTGGTGGCCTTAGCACCGAGACCTTCTCATCACGAAACCCCTACGACTGTTAAGACGGTCTTGGTTTCATGCTTTTAGTATCGATACTAATTAAGACCAACCAAACAAAACTAAAAGTCATGTCTGACTTCAACAGAATGGTCCATGTAATAATCAGATTAGGCTAGAGTAATTTTATTTGGTTCAGAGATGGTTTTAATTATCTGGCCACTTAGTTTAGCGGAAGTGGGATAAACAGACGATAATCATTAGACGATAGATTTTTCAGACAGTAGACGGACTTGGTTCCTCATCTCACATCATTTTCATACCATGTATGTATTTTCATGAATAAGAATAAATAAATAAACCTATATATAAATACTTATACAACCAAGTCTACTCAGTGATTTCTACATGTGCTTCGTCTCATACATGTGGACATTTAATAATAAAATTTAATATACACCAAGTCAATAAGAATAACTCCGAAGAGACTGAATTGTATTTTACACCTACCAGAAGCAGAAGCAAATATAAATTGTACACATACAACTGATCTACACAAAAATATACCCATGACAGTCCACTGTAGCCGAAACAAAAAAAAAGTCACTTATGTTTGACAAAACTGACTTGTGAGTGGGATTATATAATCGCAAACCCCTACCCCCCCCCAGTTGACCTGACAAACGGGTACTTTCTTTTGACCTCTGGTTCCAGCCCATATTCTTATCGTCATTTCAGGTTTTGGATTCTCTATCGCCCTGTCTGCTGCTGCTGCTAGCGTCTATTCTTTAAAGTGTGAAACAATTTATCTATCTTGTCTCGTTTCTGCAGTCTTGGTTGACTGCAACCCGCCATACCTCCAGACGTAAGTGTTGTGCACTTAGTTTTAAATAGTTTTCTGAAGTGTGAGGTTGGGGGGGGGGGTAGAGGATAGCTCTTGATGATGATAACATATGAACATCATACATCTCTTTGGAAAATACAGGATGAATATGCATTATACATACATGTATGCACATGGTAACATTTAGCGTGTGCTTCATCATATGGCAACCGTCCTTGGGAATTGTACTAAAAGATCAACTGATATTTTGAAAGCTGGTCACATGACTAACATATATTAGAAAAATGAGCCTAATACATTTAAAATAATAAGATTAAAACAGCAAACTATATACGGTTCAGCTAAATGAAATGGGAAGTAACTCCATATCTTGTATTTACTGATATATGAAATGGGAAGTAACTCCATTTCTTGTATTAATAGATAAAACATAATGTGTACAGAGAGAGACGCTAGATTATTACCCTTAGTCGTCACATTTTCTTCTGTATCTCAAAGTTTTAACCATATACGAAAACAATTGTAAACTTTTTGTAAAAATTCGCTGTATTTTTTTTTTTTTAGTTAGCAATAACTATCTTCAGTTTAAATGAAATTTTACTACATCCATTTCAATAATTTTTTTTTTACACAAAAATGTCAATGAATCAATTATCTTTCAATAGTTCCCTCACCATTATTTTTATCTTACCAGCCTGACTGGGTCTGTACGATGGGACATACATAACTGGCAAGGTGTATGGACCCCCTAATACCCACAAAGTAACGGGCATGACAAAGTTTGAATTGTTTCAATTGATATAAGGTATTTAAAGAATAACCCTGAGAAAAATGTTGGGGTAGGTGGTGGGTAAACGTGAGAGATAGTTGGGAACGAATGGTCTTGTTACAAACAAATAAAAAGTTAAAACATGGATCTTGCTTATTTTGCTACAAATATCTGTCAGTTCGTTCAATATAAAAACCCTTTTTAAGTTTTTAAGCCAATTATTGAAAAAAAACACTTTATTAACGAATAATTTTTTTCTTGCTACTTTGCCTCATTCGTACGTTAAATAAACTAAATCTATATATACATAATCGGCTAACCTAATCGTATGTTCGACAGATCTACACACAGTGCGGTGTAAAGTATGCTCATGGCGATAAAAGCCGCATGTCTTTACGTTAAATATACAAGGCACCGTACGTCTGAGTTCTACGTCACACCTTTGCGGAGTTAAAAAAAAAAACAGTGCGTTTCATCGCCCGTCTCTATAAAAATAGTCTGGGGAATTCCAAAATTATTGAAACTAAAAAGAGACAATGTATGTTAAATGAGAGTATGTTTGGTGCGCATTTTGTTCATCAAATGAATCTTTCTTTAATAAAAATGAAATGCTGCGGAATTCTAAACACAACAAAGATTTCTTATTAATGAATTAAGATTTTTAAATGATATTGAGTAGTGTGCGCAAATTATGTTTTATAGTCGGGGGTTGTTTTTGTTAAGCTTCTGTACCCATAATGAGGATTATTTTCTTTGGTATGAATTATATAAAAAGCTATTTTTTTACATAGACTGATTGTTATCGCGCTCAAATATATATTACCGAGTTGGTTGGGATAGGTGTGGGAATAAACCAAATGGTTGCAGAAAGGGGAGGGGGGGTCAAGCAGACGATTCAAGTTGCAACACCGCTAAATTTTTAACCTCACGTCTCTCTTTTTTTTTAAATACGTCATGTTAAACATGATAAATTATAAAATTATAAAAAAAAAGAACTGTTGGAATGGGGGTGTAGGGTTGGGAAAGGAGTGTTTAACGTGGGGGGGGGGGGAGAGGTGTCACGTGGTATTGTTAACAGGGTGAACATGCAGTTATACTAAATGCCCCTTTTTGTAATTTTGTACATTGAGACCCACTGCGATTCGGGCATGTCTTGAGTGGAAAGGGGGTGGCGGGCGAGGGAGGGATGGAGGGAAGGATGGGTGTGGGGCTAAGTGAAAGAGAATTGATACATTATAAAAAAAAAATAACTATTGAGAAAGAGTCCTTTAAAATATTATGAATTAATTAAGATTAGTCAATGGTATGGTGTTGTGAGCGCCAGGCTTGCGGAGCCGGAGCCGGAGCCGAGGAGCCGGGAGCCGCTACTTTTTCCTGGAGCCGGAACCGGAGCCGAAAAAATCTGGCGGCTCCACGGCTCCAAAATGTTTTTTTTTACAGCAGTATTTTTTTTTTTAGCTTTAAAATTACAAATTTGTTTGTTTGCCTCCTACAATTTGAAATGTTGTCATGTTTTACGAACGCCACAACAGTAACACGCACATCACCACAACAAATCTTCAATGAGGAATCGTTTTGTGTTCGTTTTAAATATTTTTTATCCTCCGAAATTTTTTTAATGGCATGTTATTTTGTTATATATAAAGTTAAAACAGTTTTATTTCATAGAATAATTGTATCAATCATTTAAAAATAAATTTTTACTACAAGACAAATAGAACGCGTCATTTCGTGTATTATTTGACCGCGAATTTGTATTAGACTAAACAAAATGGTAGCTTTCTGTATTTAACAATTTTATTATAAACAGAATATCTGAAATAGAGTAGATAAATTTATAAGGCTGTGGCTACACGGACCCGGGTCCCAATAAAATCCAATTGTTATTTGGACCCGTGGCAAATATGCACTAAACTTAGCTATATTTAAACTTTATTAGACGGAACCCGAAAAAATAATAATACAGAGTCCGCTTAGTGAAACCCTAGACACTGAGTAACGATTAAATCATACAATTCAAACAACTATAAAAAAATAAACAAAAAACAATAATAAAGTTTATGTTTAGCTAAGCTGAGTGCATATTTGCCACGGGTCCGAATAACAATCAGACTTTATTGGGACGGGGTCCGAATAAAAATCGGAGTTTATTGGTACCCGGGTCCAGGCCCGTAGCCAGAGGGGGGCTAGGGGGGCTGACCCCCCGTTCATGATTTGAGACCCCCCCTCCCCGTGCATGATTTGAGCTTTTTGACAAAATTTTAATAATAACGGCTATAAAACATCAATCATTTTGTTCAATTTTGTTTTAGGGGCCCGGACTGAGCAGGCCAATCAACTTTTTAAAATATTAATATCAACACGGGGGCCCGTGTCACCCCTGCCCAGGGACCCGAAATTTCTGTCGGTGGGCCTGTTCGCAACCTTGTAATAGTTTTATATATTGATATCTTCTGAGGACAACTAGCAAACTTAAATAAGTTAATAACATAATATTGACTTTTGACTTCACTTAAAATGTATAATAAAATAATAAAGTACAAACTCCGTGATTTCTGAGTGATGTTATTTAATTTGCAAATTTACTTTTAAGCAGAATTAATTTTATTTTAAATTGAATAATTGCGACTGGTTAATTGGTTGTTGATAGATGTGTTCTTTGTTTTAAATATTTTATAAGAAATATCACACAAATCCCCTCCCTAAACCCCTCCTCTCCGCTCGCAAGCTTTCGGCGCTTCGCACCTCCATCTTCGCCCCCCCTCGAACATTTCTTCTACCCCACCATGGGCGGAATTATGGGGAGGGGCCGGGGGGGGGCATGTCCCCCCCCCCCGGTTATCGTAAGTTTAATACATCATTAAATTATCGAAATATTTTTTGTTCAAAGACCAATTTTCAACAATGAAAACAATTTTGCCCCCCCCCCCCCCCCGGGGGTTCAAAGTTTTGCCCCTCCCCCCCGCCCCGTCAAAGTTGTCTAGATCCGCCGCTGTACCCCAGAATCAGTTCTTCGGCACTCCCCCCTCCCCCCGGCCGGAAAAAATTTCTTCGCCCCCCCCACCCCACCAATGCAATAATCCTGGCTATAAATAATAAATATTAAAACTGAAGTCTTTAAAATATTTTAAATAATGTATCATTTTACTATTGGCTAATTTTATCATTGAAATAACTTTTTAGTATTTATGAAAATGGCGACTAGTGAAACCTAGATCGAAAATAATGATACGTTTCTGGATGAACTGAAATGGTTTGTTTTTAGTAAAACCGACAATGCGTATATTTTTTAAGTTCCTGACTATGGGGGTGAACGCGGCAAAATTTGCCTAACTTTTTATCAGCGGCATGTTTGCGTGGCGCAATTACAAAAATTTTTGTCTCGTGTGATACTATCATAATAGGGAGCCGGAGCCCTCAAATTTGTGGGAGCCGGAGCCGGAGCCGAAAAAAATATGGCGGCTCCGCAAGCCTGGTGAGCGCATCACCATTTTCAACTCCAACTGCCTGCCAAATAGCCGGTCCGGGTACCGGGCATGTTCAGGTAGTATTTAATAAAAGGTGGTCATGTTTAAATTGTCACAGAACGCTCTCGTCAGTGACGTAAAAACTCGCCCCTCCCCCCACCCCGCCAAAGCAGGCTATTGTCAACGTCTGCGGGTCTCCAGCTATTATATACATACTAATATACAATTATCTATTAAGTTTACAGACTGTAAGGAATGTTAAAGCAAACTTAATACTACTCCCCATATACTATTGACAAGTAAGACAAGGGATTCAATAATGTTTGTTACCGCGAAAACCTTGCCTATGGCTATTCATTACTTGGTGTGGTACTTTTAACCAACTGCAGAGCGCGACATAATTAGCGTGGATATAATATAGAGATAAAATCTAGGAGAATGAAAGTCTTCTATCATAGCGACGAGTCTTAAAAAAAAGATTCTGATAAGATAATAATCTTAAGTTATCACCTCTGGGATGCTGACCTGATCTTCTGTCTGTGTGTCCAATTAAAATTCACGGGCTCTCACAATTCCATCTTGTGCTAATGTATCGTCCATTTATTAAAAAAAAAATTAAAGAAAAACCATTTTTCAAAGAAAAAGAATAATGAAGAGTATGAAACAGTTCCATACGACGTGGATTGAGTAGAGATAGGAGGAAGTCTGTGCTCAGCACGGTTACAACATTATACAGATGTTACTTAATTATTAACAGTGTGGTATTAGAGAGATATCATTTCTACATTATATTTAGTATAAAACAAATGTATTCGTCTTAAAACATGAACTTCCTTTAGATATTAGATTTTAGATATTAGATTTTAGATATTAGATATTAGATATTAGATATTGGATGTTAGATTTAGATATTAGATATTAGATATTAGATATTGCTACAATGGTCAACATAAAGTATTAGTTAACAGGGGCGTTTCGATGTTTTTTTTGTTTTGTTTGTGGTACGATCTGCATGCTGTAGCCCCATAGCCCAACCTGCATCTACGTGCCGATCTACTTGCTCTAACTCAACCTGCAAGCTGTAGCCCGTAAATCGATCTCCATGATGTAGCCCGTAACCAAACCTGTATGCTGTAACACGGCCTACATGCTGTATCCTGACCTGCTTGATGTAGCCCGTAACCAAACCTGTATGCTGTAACACGGCCTACATGCTGTACCCTGACCTGCATGATGTAGCCCGTAACCAAACCTGTATGCTATAACACTGTCTATAAGCTGTAGCCTGACCTGCATGATGTAGCCCGTAACCAAACCTGTATGCTGTAACACGGCCTACATGCTGTATCCTGACCTGCTTGATGTAGCCCGTAACCAAACCTGTATGCTGTAGCACGGCCTTCATGCTGTATCCTGACCTGCTTGATGAAGCCCGTAACCAAACTTGTATGCTGTAACACGGCCTACATGCTGTATCCTGACCTGCATGATGTAGCCCGTAACCAAACCTGTATGCTATAACACGGTCTACAAGCTGTATCCTGACCTGCTTGATGTAGCCCGTAACCAAACCTGTATGCTGTATTAAGGCCTACATGCTGTATCCTGACCTGTTTGATGTACCCGATTTGCTTACCGGGGTGACAAAATTTGGCTCTTTGAGGCATTAGTTGAAATTATGTGAGTTTTGTGCATATTGTTATTATATTGTTGAGAAATTCGAAGGTAGGCACTAGTGGATATGTGGGTTAGTTAGTTGAATAATACAACATCTATTCATAGTCCAATTAAAATGTACAGGTTATATTGGTACAGGCAAAACAAGGAGACTTTTATAAGTACAGCTCACCCAGTTGAACGATTTATACATGTTATGTCGAAGTGTCAATAACGAACTCGCTGCAACAACAGATCTTGTACTTTTCATGAACTCTTCTGCTGTGTGTCCTTAACACTCGCTCTATGTCTGTCTTCTACTCTGGCTCCGGTACGTGTGTGTGTGTGTGTGTGTGTGTCTCCCTTGTATGTGAGTTACTCTTTGTCCTATCTATGGGAACTTTAGTCCCTGTCTGGAATTCGTCGGACTTCTGTTGTGGTCATCTATCTTCTTTTATTCCGGCACGACTCTACTTCTTGAATCACAGAATGGTCACTTTTAAAGCCAGACCACCCATGCTTATGGTTAAGACGTTTTCCACCAAAACTAGAAGTGATAGTCATTGCGTGAGTGTGCAAGGTGTAGGTGTCGAATGACATTAATACATCACTAGTATCAGGTGAGGGGTGAACAAATGGAATGTGTAGGCGTTGAACACAAGTTGCGATTTCATCATTCCGTGCGGTGGGGGAGGGAGGGGAAGAGAAGGCTGAAGTGCGATGTCATGTGTGGCCACCACTATTCTATGCTAATGTCATGTGTGACCACCACTATTCTATGCTAATGTCATGTGTGACCACCACTATTCTATGCTAATGTCATGTGTGGCCACCACTATTCTATGCTAATGTCATGTGTGACCACCACTATTCTATGCTAATGTCATGTGAAGCCACCATTTATATAGGCTAATGTCATGTGTGGCCACCACTATTCTATGCTAATGTCATGTGAAGCCATCATTTATATAGGCTAATGTCATGTGTGGCCACCACTATTATAGGCTAATGTCAAAATCTCACATTCTCCTACGGTGGGGATATGAGAATGGCATTGCAAAAGCTCACATTTCCCTATGGTAAGAAAGCTATTATAAAATATGTTCATTTCGTGATTTATGTGACCAAACAATAAACATGAACTGCGTCAAGACTTTGTTCATATAAATTGAATACGTCTGTTTCTCTATTCTCACTAATGTTTTTTTTATCAGTAAATGTTTTCCGATGTCATGATAATCGTAGAATAATGAAATAAAATATACCGAACTGTTATTACGACTATGAAAAAAGCCTCAAATAAGTTTTGAGAAACATGTGAGAATCATAATAGATAATTTCACATTAACTATGAAACTTACAGGTAGTACGTCGACCACACGTAGATGTATTCAAAATATTTATAAGGCATGAGACGTTCGAATGTCAAAGCGCGATAGGATTATGTTGCAAAACTGTATACCAAATTTTACAAATTTTTGTTCGGAGTCCTAGTAGTTATAGATTTAAGGTATTCGGATGTTGAGGTATAACTGTCATTTAATACTTCTTTTTTTTAAATTTGTAAACAGCATCCTCCTGGGTTTTGAACAAAAATCTCATTGGCAGCTCTGCTCACAAACGGTCCTGAACACAGACGAGTTGAACAACATGATAAAAACATGATAAAACAGGATGGAGAACATTATTACAAAAATGATACAACAACAGGGGTCCAGTATTAAAGAGGTATGTCGAAAACATTATGCTTTTGTAGACAAAAAAATCAAACGTATAAAATAAAAAATGGCCATCGGTTTTCCTTAAGGCGGTATTTATTTATAATGGTACAAATTGTCTCTTTATCCTTTAAGGACAGATTGTTTGAACATCAAAAGACATCGTCCAACATTTCCCCTCATTCTGTAAATATGTTTCACTTTCTTACTCTGTGAACCCATCCAATTGAAAGAAGAGATAAAAAGCGAGAAAAATATTAATCTGTAAAAAATGTTAGCCAAAAAACATGAAAAATGACATAAAATATGACATCTGAATATCCGAAAAAATATAATATTTCAGGGGCGGCATAGGCTTGGGGCAGCAAGGGAAAATATAATATTTCAGGGGCGGCATAGACTTGGGGCAGGAAGGGAAAATATAATATTTCAGGGGCGGCATAGGCTTGGGGCAGCAAGGGAAAAAATAATATTTCAGGGGCGGCATAGACTTGGGGCAGGAAGGGAAAATATAATATTTCAGGGGCGGCATAGGCTTTGGGCATGAAGGGAAAATATAATATTTCAGGGGCGGCATAGGCTTGGGGCAGGAAGGAAAAAAACTTTACATATAAAGAAATCTTCAATGTAAACGTTTCTGAAGTAGACGAGTTACCTGGGCGGCATAAAATATATCAGGAGATTTATGTCCAGCCACCATTGCAGACAGTGATACGAGGCTATCTGTGCTCGAGATATAGAGAGCGATAAACGATTTAAGTGTGACAGGGTATGGCACAGCATGCGATATAACTGGGAAATAATGCAGGCAAATGATTTATAAGATTAAATAAAGTGACAGTAGATATGCATTTTGTCACTTTCACCGAGATCATGTGACATAGTGTCACTCTGACCGAGCTCATGTGACATGTTGTCACTTTGACCGAAATCATGTGACAAAGTGTCACTTGACCGAGATCATGTGACATATTGTCACAATGACCGACATCATAACAAAAATTGTCACAATGAAACTTATAATGGAGTCAATGTTTCTCTAGGGACCGAATGTGGCGTCATTGGAGTCAGTGACATTTTGTATGTGCAAAATATTGCTTAATTGACAAAAGATGATTATCTTTGTAACAATTATCTATACCAGAGGTTCTCGCACAATAGCGATCCGTAAAGAAACAAAATGTCAAGAACGTAAATTTCAGATTATAATTGGTCATATTCTAGATAAGTGATCGGGAACATTTTCGGCGACCCATTTCAAAACAGATCGCGACCCACCGTACACTTTGACAACCTTTCCTCGAGACTATATGAACAACCAGGATGCGGCCCCCTCGCCATAGTTTATATATAATATCTAAGATGTGGCCCCTCACAGACCCCCCCTTGCTACTACACATGAAACTTAAACACACACACACACACACACACACACACCTTTCAATTAAACATTGATCCTTTCTTTTTTTTCAGTCACATGTCTGTCTGTCTTCCTGTGTAGTATTCAAACAATATTGACTATACGACACATACACAATTATTCTTTTTTTGTTGCTATTTTTGTTCTTGTGATATTTTTGTTTCCTTTTTTTTTATAGCTCAGATGAACAGTATCAGTCTTAATTTTTTTATTTATTCTCAAATGTTGCTCATATTTAAATTGTATAATTCTTATTGATTTTAAAAGATTGGATCGTAATCTAATATTGTGTGTAATGCGCTCTATAAAATTTAGCTGGAAAGGGGCACTTGGGGGGGAGGGACCATTTTTCAGCATGTTGTATAGATATATACTTTGAAAATTCTGTCACGGCGCGCTTTATGTAAGCAACGCAAAATAAATCCCATATGCATTAAAAAAATGTTCAAATGAGTTTTATGTTTCGCACTTCCGATAGGTATTCAGTAAAAACTGCGTCATCAAAAAATCAAAACTCCTGAGATTTCCAATAATACCTTTTTAGCGCCCCCCCCCCCAATTTAAAAAACCACATAATATTATATGCAAAATATACCATTTGGCGCCCCATTGTGAGTAGTGCCAAAGGCATGATGACCCCCCCCATCCCCACCCTTGCCCCCCTCACTACGCCACTGTTTATATGGGATTTGTTTTTCTGTAAGGCATTGAGCTACACAAAAAAAACAAAAAAACATTCACAGAAAAATAAATGCAGTTTAAAAAAAAAACACACACAGAGACTGAAAGAAATCAAACTTAACAGAATGCGGCTCTAAAACTCGTAAATAATTAAGGTATCCTCAAACCAAAGCGATGTATTTATATGGAGATGCTCAAACCGCGGAGAATTTCCGCGGCGGTGCAGAGACATTTCGCGGCGTCGCTTCTTGCAGAATTTTTTCGCGTTTCGTGAGTGTAAACAATCCAAAATGGCTGCCTAGAAACATCGACTCAAATGAAAATCAAGGTTAAAATTGATATAAATGTCTTAAAATTAACTAATAAGACTTATATTTATATATAGAAACATGAATTATATCAGATATTACCAAAAAGTAAGTGTTTTTTTGTCACTTTTTACTTGTAAAATACAATAACTGTAGAAAATGTATAATAAGAAGAAAATTTCTGCCGACGTCTTCAAACAAAAAAAAAAGAACATTAAAAAATCATTATATCCGGTCGGCTGACGCCCACTTTCGCTTCGCCTCTGTGTAGCGAGGGTTTTTCGCGCTTAGAAAAATCTCACTTGAGAAATAGCGAAGCGGAAAGTTTCGCTTTGGTTTGTGGATACCTTAAACCTAAGGTTAGAAAAATAAACACACACAAAAAGAAAGACCCAGAAAGGTCTGCTGGAAAGGCAGGAGTAAGGGGTGGGGTGTGGAGTGGTGGGGGCTTTATTCGTGTTACACAAAGTACTAGTTTGTTAAAACCATGTCATTTGAAATATAGGGCATCAGTTTCGGAGATGGTTTTTTTTTCCCCGTTACTTTGTTCATTATAAAGTATCTATCAACAGAGAACTTAAGGTGTGTGCGTCACTAGGTCAAGAGCGATGTTTGCATTCAATGTTTCTGCATAGGGTGCAGTGATAGCACTTACCTCGGAAACAGACGATGGTCTGTGTGAGATATGAAAGTTGGTGGGGGGGACCACTGCACCAGACCATTTGATGGTGAAATGGACAAAGATGAAGGACTCACACACATACACAAACACACGCACTCACACGCACACACGCACATACACACACACGCACACACACTCACACACACGCACACACACTCACACACACTCACACACACGCACTCACACGCACACACACATGCACACACACGCACACACTCACACGCACTCACACACACACACGCACACCCACACACACTCACACGCACACACACGCACTCACACTCAAACACACACACGCACACGCACACACACACGCACACACACGCACTCACACTCACACACACGCACACACACACGCACACACACACGCACACACACAAACACTCACACACTCTCAGACGCACACACACGCACTCACACTCACACACACGCACACACACACGCACACGCACACGCACGCACACACATATACATATTTACAAAATTTCATTATTTATGTTCCTATATCTTGTATATATTAATTTATTCTAAAATTCGTATGAAATATGTCAATCTGTCATATTAATTTTTCTTACATGGATTTATTTAATTGATCTGAGAATGACACAACGACAAAAATTTAATTTCAATTATTACAATTAGGGGGCGGAGTTAGACAATCAATTAACGCCTCAGACTCTAGATGTAGTGAAAAGGCATGTGGCGGAAGGATATATAATTAAATTAATCAGCTGTTATTGTTGTAGGGAACTAGTTGCCGAACTTTGTCAATCGCATGACTGTCTACCTAATTTCTGCTACTGGTCAGGCTTTCTGTCCATTTCGGCCTGCGATTAAAACCAGTTTGCCCACCCATGACCAGGCTATATTCTGTTTCACACCTTTCATTTGAAATAGCCAATGAAGAGATGCAGCTATTAGAGTTTTTCATCAAAATGAGTAAAATGAGCCAATTATTTTAATGTATGTTTGTCTGTCTGTAGTAATATTATGTTTATGTGTCTGTCTGTAGAAATATTAAGTTTATGTGTGTCTGGCTGTAGTAATATTAAGTTTCAATTGCAAAAGAAATGTATTTGATTTATCTAATTTAATACAACTGCTATTTATATGAAATATTTATTTGCTAAAAATACATTGCTACAGGCCGCCATTTTTATTGTTGTATTGCTTTCATTTTTTTAGATATTTGTAGAGGACTTCTTAGAGTCGCACATTCTGTCAAATGAAGATGTCAGTGAGTTCTATGGTTATAACTAGAGTGCTCATTGGTCTAAAGAGTTAGAACACAGGATGATGTATGATCCACTGTCATATGGAATGAAGATATTTTGTTTTTCCTATTATTTTTTTTTACTGAAAGTGGCCATTTCTACTGAACTACTCTAATCACTCATTAATAAATAAAAATATGTTTTCTCCTTGGCAAACAAACAAAAATGACTTTAAAGAAACATACATTTTTTAAAATGTCAATTTGTCTGTTCACAAACACATTCTATCAGCGGTTATTAAACTATCACGCTTCTCGACACACTTTGACAACAGTTTTGGTTTGGAGAGCCACTAAAAAAAAAAAACAACTGTTTTGTTTTCGCGTACCACCTGCATAGAATGGCCACGATTAAAGAAAGATAACACAGGCGTAATGAATGGTATGTGCTTACTTCCCCTCTTATTATTATGTAAAGTTACACTTGTTGTTTGTTTTGTGACATACTGAGAAATAGGGTAGTTCGAATGTAGAGTTTCTGTGTTGGTGGATTTGTTGAGATCTTTGATTGTTTAAACTGGAATTGTTGTTTCTTTTTGATTCCCAACTATTTTTTATTAGTATACCCGTATTCTCGATCCTTTCTTTATAAATTTACACACTTTGAGAATCACTGCATTAGAACGTTTACTGCTGGAAGTTGATGTTTTGATGCCGAAACTTTGATATGCAAGTGAGAAATACTCCAATAATGGTGTTGCATCCATTTACTACGACTACCAATCAGTGCGCACTTCAGATATATCAGAGTTGTGGGTTGTGGGTTCAACTCCCGGCCTGTCCATTCACCTGCCTATGTCTCGCGTTGCACCATCAGCTATCATGGCGGTGATAAAAACACACCCACAAAAAGCCTTCTGTTAAGTAGTTTGTAGAAAGTAGGGGAAAATCATCTCTTCCATTCAGGGAGTAGGAGTTTCGATTTGTTTATTATGTAAATAAAACTTGACAGATTGGTTTTTCACAACTCACTTGCTTGTTACATAAATGTGTGGATCTTGCAAGATGTTCCCTGATGATCCCATTCCAGCACTGGGCTCGGGTTGGCTATATAATAACGCCGCTGAACTAGTATTTGGGCTAAATTCCCAAATACTCAATCTTCATTAGTTTAAAAGGGGAAAAAATTCAGCCTTTATTTTTTTGAATTTGTTTTCATAGTTAAGATATTTTAAAAACTTTATTTAAGTTATTTTAAATAAAACCAGTCAATTGTTTTCTTGTATATTAAGTAGTCGTGTTTAAAGTTCTATGTATACAATCATCTCGTTCTTCAAAAATAGCAAGAGAATAAAATACTATCTGTGCGCATGTTTAAACAATCATCTCGTTCTTCAAAAATAGCAAGAGAATAAAATACTATCTGTGCGCATGTTTAAACAGTCATCTCATTCTTCAAAAATAGCAAGAGAATAAAATACTATCTGTGCGCATGTTTAAACAATCATCTCGTTCTTCAAAACAGCAAGAGAATAAAATACTATCTGTGCGCATGTTTAAACAATCATCTCGTTCTTCAAAAATAGCAAGAACATAAAATACTATCTGTGCGCATGTTTAAACAATCATCTCATTCTTTAAACTTTAAGTATGAAGATAGCAAAAAATAAATAAATAAAATACTATCAGTGTGGTACTCAGAAGGACAATACAAGAACAAGTATTTCATCATCATTACATTCCAAGGAGGGTGTGTAACTTTCCAGCCAATCAGATGCTTGCAAACTGTCAACACACGTGACATTCTCAGGTCACAGTAAGAAATACGGGGTCAATATTTGTGACCACATGTACACACAAACTACTATCACCTCATACTCTCTCTCTCTCTCTCTCTCTCTTTCGCTCTGTCCCTCTTTCTCAATCTCTCTCTCTCTCTCTCCTCCCACACCAGTGACACCATAATACAGTAACCGTGTTTGTATCTATACCCCAGGTAATCAATATTTTCAAGTTTCGCTCTGAATGCTGTGAGGTTGTGTTTTCTTTTTCGTTCCACTTATTCACATTCCGGAAACCATAATCCGACACGCATAGCTAAGTTTTAAAATAGTACATTCCTCAAAATAATAAAAGCAGCGTCATCTTTCAGTAAACCTTGCCAGTGATAGTAGTTATAAAGCTATTTTAGGACTTAGGGGGAAATGTGGGGGACACAAGCCATGACCTAGTCTAAGAACCTCATGTCTACTTAAAATTCCCGAATAAATCTCTTCTCAGGTTTTGCTTGTAGCACAAAGAAAAGTAGCACACTCCGCCAACATATGATGAAAAGAACATTTTGACGACAGGGGTTGTTTTATTCAGTGAGGACCTAAATATTATAAGTATAAAAAAATTTTTTTTTTTGTTAAGACCCACACAGATTGGAAGTTTAAAACTCAAAATTATCGAAATAATAATAACATTGACTTGTGGGTTTGATTTTTATTTCCAGGATACATCCAACATCCTTATTTGTATAATGCCACTGAAAAAAACATACTATTGGAGTGCCCATGTTTTCAAGAGAACAACACTTATGTAGGATGGCTTACTTTGTGCTGACCCCCTTCCCCCCCCCCCAACTAGATAAACTTATAAAACAAAATCAAATACTTTCGGCACTAGACGTCATACCATTTTTTTTGACATGTGTATTGTTTATCAATACAACATTTAGTCTACAAAAGTCTAAGATCCTTAAATGGGAGCCGAAACATATTTTAGTCTGTATGTGTATCATTGTGTATATTATAATCAGAGAAACTCTCTTGTTTTATTACTAGGAATGTAATGTGACTAAAACCTTAACAAAAGTTTATTTTTATTTAATTAAACACATCTTCTTCTTCTTCTTCCTTTGGCTCTACAGCCCATTTAGGGCCCAGGCCTACCACACTACTCTTCTCCACTTTCCCGATCCATGGTCTTCTTCATCCACTCTCTTGCTCCTATGGCTTTAAGGGTAAAATAACTCCACACACTGCAAGTGTTGTTATTTCCCCTTTTTTCTGAATGGTATTCTATGTAATGATGAAAACAAATATCTATGTTTACATAACATCTCCAGCTACGTGTTTGTGACGCAATATGAACTGTTAAGAGCCACCCTTCTATGAGAGAGAGAGAGAGAGAGAGAGAGAGAGAGAGAGAGTAAAGGAAGAGATACTGGAAATGTATATCTTCTCCCCCATTCTCAGACTCTCTAATCTTATTTACCCCACTCACCCCACCTCCCTCCTCACTACTCACCTCCTGGCGTTGGTGGTGGTGCAATTTGTATTGACACACTTAAGATGTGAGTTCATGTTTATTTTAGCCTCCCCCCCTCCCCCCCCCCCACACACACACACAATGAAGACAGCTACATCTGCGATACTCTCTGACAGGTTTGAACAATGAACAGAAAAACTGGGTTACATGAGGTGGTTGCACCCAGGTGTTTTAGCTCCCACTCAATTAAGAAATCGATGGCCGTTATTTCAGATGTACGGACATTCAGAGGATTAGACCTGGCAAGTGATTTGTTTTTACAATGACTGTTGGCTGGCGATGAAAGTTGCAGCAGCGTTATGTTGGGAAAAAAGAATGTTTTTAAACTTATGATAACATGAAGGGAGAGGTGGGTGGGGGGAGGGGAGGGGCAAATGTGGCTCCCAGTTCCGTAACGAGCTTAACTCGCGCCCGGGGCGCAATACCTTTTTAATACATTTTTAGCGCCCCCCCCTCCCCAATTCGAAAATCATATAATATTATATGTAAAATATAAATTTGGCGCCCCATTGTGAGTAGCGCCCGGGGACATATGTACCCCCTGCCCTCCCCCAAGCTACGCCTCTGGTGGCTCCTCAAGCCGCCACCGGCTCATTATTGAGTTTTTAGCGGCTTTCAGTGGGGCCCCGGATTATTATTATTATTATTATTTATTTTATTATTATACGGTGCTGGCACAGTGTTGAGAGTAGAAATGTTGTGGGTAGCACATGGGGTGTGCAATCTTATTGAATCGCGTGCCACTTATAGGCTCTTACATTTGACAGATGAGTCGAGCTAGGTGCAGAAGGGTTGAGTGTTTAGTATAACCTAAATATAAATTGATTTTTTTCAATCATCCTATTTGACATGAAAAGTTGACATTGCTGGTGTGTGGGTGCGTGTGTGGGGAGGGGGGGGCAGGGTCTGCAACGTAATCATCTTGTCGGGTCGCTCTACCCTTGCAGCGGACCAGAGTGGGGAGGAGGGGAGGTTAATCGAGAAAGTAGAAGTTTTTTTTTTTTTGGACACATCTTGTATTGTTATCACTTGAATAAAAAATCTTCATTAAAACAAAACAAGAGGCTTATGTTATATTTTCGAGCGTTCATTCTATTACCGTAATGAATTGCAATGGACGCATATCACCCGACATTGGTCTGTAACCTTGCTGTACTTTATTATTTCTAAAGGTAAATAAAAAATGGCAAGAACATTTTGACTTAACGAATTGAACTGCTCCAACAGACTATATGGGATGTAACCAAACAGCGAATAACACTGGAAAAGTTTAAAAGTTTTCACTCGAAGCAAATGAAACATTTTTTTAAGTTGATCTGACACAGGAACATACGACGCTTTTACTACAGAAGTATGAAAATGTTTTACTAATAGCTTTATAGGTAGGCTATATACGCAACATGATGAAAGTAAAACAGTAACAACAATTGAATCATCGTCTCTGAACATTTACAAAGAATTTCTGTAACGAAGAAATGACGGAACTCTCGATTTTTGATACTCAGAGAAGTTGCACTTGATGAATTTTAGATTGCCATCAGAGAGGAACACATTTCTATGTATGCATTCGTGTGTTACGGGAAAACAACGTTTATCATGTGTTGAAGCTAAATATCACTGGAATATCATGTGTTGCTGATAACTGGCTTATTTGAAAAGTCACAATGTTTTTCCAATAGCAAAAGAAACAATTTTTATTGGATCTGGCACAGCAACATACGACACTTTTACTTTAGAAGTCTGTAAATAGTAAATATTTTACATTCAGATCCTCACACCCTTTGAAAGTAACGCCGCAAAATCAATTGAAGCTGTTGTTAAAAAATTGTTACTAATAAAAACACGATCAGCGATGATGTTTGCAAGAGACTGATGAAGAACTTCAAATAATGAACCTAACGTTTGATATATTGTGATCAATAAAACACGTTCACCACACGAGACCTCACTAACAATACTTCAGTGAGAATTATTATTATTATTATTACTATTGTTATTATTATTATTATTGGTATTTATCAAAATAAAAACATACTTGGAGGGTTTTTTTTGTAATAATTCTTAGTTCCTATAAAGGGGCCGCTCATTTATTTTATTAAACTAAAATGATTTGAAAGATTACCCCATGTCCATTATAACATCATCTAATCACCCCATGTCCATTATAACATCATCTAATTGCCCCATGTCTATTATAACATCATCTAATTGCCCCATGTCCATTATAACATCATCTAATCACCCCATGTCCATTATAACATCATCTAATCACCCCATGTCCATTATAACATCATCTAATCACCCCATGTCCATTATAACATCATCTAATCACCCCATGTCCATTATAACATCATCCAATACAATTCAGGGCGCATTCCCTCTAACAGTTTATAATATTTTCTAAAATGTGGCACCGAGTTTATAAAAGAGTTTAGTGTTCCCCGAGTTAAACAGAAGACGTCACGAAGCACAGCTCTGGGCAGCTGCCTAGCTCGTTTATGCCTAAGAAATGTTCTGGGGTCAGACATGCGTCTTGTCTGAATGTATTATGTTTAGGGCAATGTGACCCCCATCATTCCAAGCAGGTTTAAAAATAGAAATCATCAATCAACCCGGAAGTTGTAAGAAAGGGAAACCATTCGATATATCTAATTATTTGTATCCGGTTATTCACCCTTAGATTTTTAAACTCGTTAATTGATATATTTTTTTTTACATACTGCATTCACATGGCATTTAGCCAGATATGCTATTAGTTTATTCAGATAAACAAAACAAAAATATATTCTCAAGTATCAATTTGCTTTATGATAAAATGAATCATAAAGAACAGCAATATTCTGAGTAAAAAAAAATAACATCATTATAGACAATTAGGGAGCGGCTAACTTACAGTGGCGTCCCCTGAAGTTGATTGGAATGGGCTGGGAAAGTCGGAGTGCCTCAGGCTCCAGGTGATCCTTAGATTGACTGGCCTAGAGGTCGGGAATGTCGGAGTGCCCCAGCCTCCAGGTGATCCTTAGATTGACGGCCCTGGAGGCCGGGAATGTCGGAGTGCCCCAGCCTCCAGGTGAACCTTAGATTGACTGATCTAGAGGCCGGGAATGTTAGAGTGCCCCAGCCTCAAGGTGATCCTTACATTGACGGATCTGGAGGCAATGAAACCATATGAAACATTTCTTTTTTATTTAATGAAAATAAAAGTTACTGACTGATATCGATGTATAGTTATTTATAGAAACATTTCGATTTTTGTTGGTTTTATACTTGACGACTTTTCTAGGAATTTAGGATTGTTGGGGAATACATTTAAAAAAAAAATTGACACATAGTTACTAATAGGAACGAAATTCTCTCTATTTTGTCTGGCTTTGAATCACACCGAAGAAATGCGGAAATGTCTCTGTTTGCTTGACAAGAATCTTATTGAGACTAATGTTTTTATGAAGATGAGCAGATATCAACATATAATAAATTTAAACATTTCAAGTCACATTGCTACCATCTGAGACCGTCTAACTGCATTATTTGCATGGGGCAACAGCCCCGGGGGTCGGCATAGGTATATGTGTCATTTGAGCCTAGAGGCATTATGTTAATCAAATATTTATACTTCATTCTTTCGAGTAGTTATCGTAAAGGCCTGGGCCCATTTAAGTTTAAATATGGCCCCCTGGGATAGCATTCACAAGTACACATTTAAAAATCTTTATATCAATTGATTAGCTCCTGTCCTACTTATCATAACCTCCTGCCATTATCCCTTACGACCGCACACATACACACGCACGCGCGCGCGCACACAACACATAAGCATCAATAAACAATAACAGAACTACTTTTTTTTAAATTATGTGTTCAGCTTAAAAGGTCATTAGCCGCCATAACGCCCACGCTTAATCGTTTCGTTGTTACATTGAAGTTTTTTTTCTTCCCGCGTTACAGTACGAAAAGTTGTCTACCTGACTGTGGATACAACAACAACAACCTATGACGTCATAATATTTTACAGCCCTAATTACACACGTCTGAAAATATAACAAGCACAGGTCTTCTGTTTATAGTCAAATCATTTTTTGTTATTCATAAATTATGATGTAACAGACAAACAAAAACAAATATCTATTTTGTTTACATTTTCTCAACGCAGTCACGTGCTTATATGAGAACGTGCGAATCTGATGATGAAATCTAGTCCCACGTGACTTCAATGGGGCGCGGCGATTGGTTAAATGTCGTAGATAAGAGAGGGGTTATGGCCACACCGCATACTTTAACATGATATCTTGCCGATGTTGTCTAGTCTAGCAGTCTAATTTGTATGAGGCTATAGAGATATGCGCATCCACTTTTATTTGTAAATACCTTATCAAGTCTCTCAATTTTAAAGTAAATTTCAGATTATTTTTTAAAGACATTGTATTTTTTTTTTGATAAGGAAGATAGAGAGCCAAGTTCAACTGATATGAATAAATATCACAACAAACTACAGTCATTGGCATAGTATTTTTTTTAATATTGATTAAGTACCTTGTTGATTCACAGACATCTAAAATAATGTTTAAACAGTTGCTGTGATAGAATTAACAACAATTCAAAAATAATAATAATAATCTATATAACAGATTGCCATCATTGAAATATAAATAAAATCAACGCAGTAACTGAAAGTGAGACAATAACCCGCTAACAGTATCTCAGAAAACATTGTTATTCTGTGCATTAGTTCAAACATATTGTTATATTCTGTGCAGTAGCTCAAAAATATTGTTATATTCTGTGCAGTAGTTCAAACGTTTTGTTATTTTGTGCCGGGTGTTTGAAAATGTCCTCTATGTCCAGCATGTCTTTGGAAAGTGAACAGCTGAACACTGTGTTGTGCAAGAAACACCGCCTGATGAAAAGGTAAACACATACATTTTAAACATTTGTGTCTGAACTATATGCGTATATGTGCTGATCAGTTTGTCAGCTTCTTTGTATGTATGAGAGATGATACTTTTTTTCTATGATCTTTTTTATTTACATTTTCCCCATCTATCTATCTATCTATCTATCTATCTATCTATCTATCTATCTATCTATCTATCTATCTATCTATCTATCTATCTATCTATCTATCTATCTATCTATCTACCTATCTATCTATCTATCTATCTATCTATCTATCTATCTATCTATCTATCTATCTATCTATCTATCTATCTATCTATCTATCTATCTATCTATCTATCTATCTATCTATCTATCTATCTATCTACCTACCTACCTATCTATCTATCTATCTATCTATCTATCTATCTATCTATCTACCTATCTATCTATCTATCTATCTATCTATCTATCTATCTATCTATCTATCTATCTATCTATCTATCTATCTACCTACCTACCTACCTACCTATCTATCTATCTATCTATCTATCTATCTATCTATAAGATCGATCGATCTGTCTGTCTTTCTCTCTCTCTCTCTCTCTCTCTCTCTCTCTCTCTCTCTCTCTCTCTCTATATATATATATATATATATGTGTGTGTGTGTGTGTGTGTGTGTGTATCCTTAGGGGCTGCATGCCTTGGACCCCGTCTTTATAAAGGGCCCCACAAAACATTAACTTTATATTTGTACAATTATCGGCCATGTGTCTCCTATAGGTAGGGGCTCGTGTTCGTCCAAGGCCACAACTGACTTTACACCATTTGTCAGTCTTTTTTACTGTTTGACTACTTATCTATGTTCTTTTTATATTCCATTGTATAGCTATCCACCCATCATTCTAATCCTGTATGGTTCATGCGTGATTGACAACTTAATAGTATCTATCCATTTCACATTGAAATAAACTACACTATCTATTTTCCAGTATACAGTTAGAATTCACTGGTCACTTTCGTTATAGTTATTGTTGTTGTTTTTATAGATACTAATAAATAATGATTCTAATATATAAACAATACTTTATTTCACTTTAAAAGATGTTTATAAATATTTAATTTACATCTACGGTGATGTATCGATTGTATGCAATCGACGTCGACTTGTGGTAAGACAACAGCAGCTGTTAAATCTTGTCAGCATATCAGTGTGTAGATGTTGATACTGATGAAATAATACATATCAATAGATATATTCATTTAGCTTACTGCAGTGTATTCTTTAGTTTATTCATGTTTATACATATCAATAGATATATTTCAGTGTATTCTTTAGGTGTATTCATGTTTGTAAATATTAATAGATATATTGCAGTGTATTCTTTGGGTGCATTCATGTTTATAAATATTAATAAATAAATTGCAGTGTATCTTTAAGTGTATTCATGTTTATACATATCAATAGATATACTGCAGTGTATTATTTAAGTGTATTCATGTTTATACATATCATGACTGTAAAGAAGTAAAACAAAACATAGCTAAATTCTAATTAAAACGAACGCTGTAAAACAATTCTAATGCTCAACATTTAGCGTGTTTACTGTATTGTTTTACGTCTACGTCATTTATCAAGGTAGCGGTGTAAATGGGGCACAATCTCCCTCCATTAGAAACTTACCATTAGTGTATTGTATGTTTCATAAGTCAAAGTACTGTCTCCAACTGTTGACCTACTGACCTTCAAGCGTCCCGTGTATACAACTTTGTTAAAAAATATTCCATCCCAACCCTAGGGCGGCGGATATAAAAAAAAAATAATATAAAACTGAGGTTCCTTCTCTCAATGTTTCACAAAAGAGATTTTACCTGTCCCACCTGTGACGAGGCCCAAACAAAAATCTTTACCACTGTACGGTGTATACAACAATTAGGAATGTAAATGAGTGGAATTTTTTTTTTTGTAAACACTTGGTAGTTTAACAGTTTGAAACTCTAACCTGCAGAAGTGATACCTATATCTTGGTTACTTTCTCCTCTCAGTTATATATATATATATATATATATATATATACATATATATATATATATATATATATATATATATATCAGAGGTGTGCGGTTCTTGAAATTTAGCGTCCGCGTCCGTCCGCGGATTTCTATCAATGATCCGCGTCCGCGTCCGCAGAATCTTACAACATCGGTCCGCTGTCAGCCCGCGCGTCCGCATTGCTGAAATTTAGCTGTTTAAATGACTTGAAATTTTTTATGGTAACGCTAACGAAGATCCGCGTCAGTCCGCGAGTCCGCAACTTAACCATACGAAGCGTCCGCTGTCAGTCCGCGGATTCGGAAAAGTCTGCGGATCTGCGTCCGCTGTCCGCTCATCTCTGATATATATATATATATATATATATATATATATATATATATATATATATATATATATATATAAAGTACCGTTTTTTACTATATAAGCTATATTAATAAAGGAGCGCCCTATATCTCAGCGACTATAAGTCCTAGACCCATGATGTATATATCATTTTGTAGGTCTTGGCCTGCCATGTGTACATCAACAGTTCATTTCGCGATAGGACCTCTGAGGGCCGGGCTTCAGGGCTCCTAAGGTGCTTATATATTATTTCTACACCTTGTACGTTCAATAACCCATTCATTTGGTGCGAAATACTGCAGCACGTAGTTTCACCAAGATTTATTAAGAAACTCATCAAATGAAATAGTAAGCTTGTGTTCTGAGTTTATTTGAAAGTATTAGAGCTATGCAACAATTGACGGAGTTTTCGGACGATTAAATGTCTATAATTTCGAATGTTTTCAATTATGAGTCCTATTTCAGTAACCACAAACCACTTGTAGTTAGATTTAAGAGACAATAATTTTTTTCAAATATAAAGAAACGTCTTTATAATTTTTTTTTTTACAGATATATGCATTACACAATTGAATTTATAAACATTTCCAAAATTTACAAATATTTACTGAAAGCTAACAAACGTACTGATACATAACACGAAAATGCGCTAACACGTCCTGTGTCCAGAATGGAACAGGCTTAATTGCTTGTTTTTAAATATAATATAATTTTTGACAACTTCGTTCACATGTACTTTTTAGTGCAATGAACTTGTGTTCCTGTTAGTTAAATATTTATTGCGAGTCATGTTATTTACATAGCCTTCACGCTAGAGGTCATTTAAAAAAAAATTAATGTGATGATGCAAACCAAGACAAACACAATCTGCGTAGTACAGAAACACGTACAACACAAGTATTTCATCATCGTCACATTCCAAAGGGGGCGTGTGCTGCTTTAGCCAATCGGATGCTTTCTAACTGTCAACACACGTGATAATCTAAGGTCACACAAAAAGGATATGCGAGGTCAAATTCTCAACCACACACACACAGACACACACACACACTCACACACACAGAGACACACACACACACACACAGGCACAAACACACACACACACACACACCAACTAACATCTACAAACAACAACGCTCTCCCCATTACCTCCATCCTCACCCAGAGGAATCTTTCAGACAATAATTTTCTGTTTAATTAACTGAAGAAAAAAAATCTTTTAACAACATCCAAGGGCTAACGGTTGCTTTACAACGGATCAATGAATGTAGGGTCACGTGGTGTATAAGCCAATTTATCTATTGAATCTCATCAAGCAATGAATGTAGGATCACGTGATGTAGAAGCCAATTTATCTATTGAATCTCATCAAGGCATTATTCAAAACAATAAAGTTTATTTCGATTTTTTTATTTGTATGTTTTGATTGTATCATGATAATCATATTATATGGACATATTATTATGGACCTATAACATATTGAAATATATGCACTTTAATTAAGCTGCGATTGTTGGTTTTATCGCAACAAATTTTTTTTTAATTATAAATAGCGGATCTTCTTATGCTGTCTTATTTGTAAATTACTGGTTGTCTAATGCTGTCTTATTTGTAAATTACTGGTTGTCTGATGCTGTCTCATCTATAAATTACTGGTTGTCTGATGCTGTCTTATTTATAAATTACGGGTTGTCTTATGCTGTCTTATCAATAAATTACTGGTTGTCTGATGCTGTCTTATCTATAAATTACTGGTTGTCTGATGCTATCTGATCTATAAATTACTGGTTGTCTGATGCTGTCTTATCTATAAATTACTGGTTGTCTGATGCTGTTTTTTCTATAAATTACTGGTTGTCTGATGCTATCTGATCTATAAATCACTGGTTGTCTGATGCTGTCTTATCTATAAATTACTGGTTGTCTGATGCTGTCTTATCTATAAATTACTGGTTGTCTAATGCTGTCTTATCTATAAATTACTGGTTGTCTAATGCTGTCTTATCTATAAATTACTGGTTGTCTGATGCTGTCTTATCTATAAATTACTGGTTGTTTTCTGTTTTATTTTACAAATCACTCATCTACTAATGCTGTTTTATTTATTGGTTTTTTTTTTTGATCTACACTTTATTTCCTTTTTTCATTATCTCTGTCTAGCTTCTGTGTTTATTCATCTGTGAGCTACAATATGAAAATAAATAAATTAGAATAATTTAAAAAAAAAAACCACAATAACTAACATAGTCATAGGAACATATAAATAGGAACAACAGTAATTAAGACATCACACGCAACACATCTTTCGTAAATTTCGTATTCTGGAAAACTGTTTTTTTTTTTTATTAACAGATGAATCTTTATGTGATTGTTATTTGCAGATGATTTAGGTTTGACTGCGTCGTAATCTGTCAAGCACTGAAATCTTTTACCGTTGAATTCTCTGTATAACATTTCTCCTTTCAATTTGTTTTAGGTCATTTAGTACAGATAGCTCATGTTTAGATTTCGTTTGTAAAGTGTAACTGGTGGGGGTATAACTCTTGTCGTATTTCAGTTTAAAACATTACAGTGATGGGATTGATATGTAATTTAATTAGAGTTATCTTTCCCTTAATTTTGCCTAGGTCATTATATTAATGTTGTCTTTTTTTAAACGAACTACACATATACATAATACTTGAGAGCTTTCTTATTTACAAAACGCTTTGATTGCGTTCAGATTTTTTGAGTCTATGTGCGGCATTTTAAATCTTTTATGATAGAAAGTACTTTGTAATTTTCCAAATATATTAGGAATACTAAAAAGATACTAATAAAATTATTATATTTCCTTTTTTGCTCTTTAAATTTATCTCGAATAACTCTGTATCCAAATGTCTGTATCCTTGTTTTATTTGTCTATAACCCCTCCAGAAACTATTAACGAAAATCATATCCAACGAAAACCAAATTAATTATTTACATATTAATCTGTGTAAATACAATTTAATTAGTTTTAGATTACGGGTGGGCACACTTTTTGATTCGCGAGTCACATCAGTTTGGTAACTAAATTAACTAAATTAAGTTGATTCTTACTGGCCAGTTCTGTGCTTCACACTGACACGACTGGTGAGCCGTAGTTCTCTGAACACTCCAAAAAATACATAAAAATGTTAAGAATTTATAAACTGATTGATATTAAAATACTAGGAAGTTAATGTAAAATAATAATACATATTTTTTTTTAAATACAATAAAAAAGAACATTCTACATTCAGCCAATCTGCCTGTACACACTTCAAGGCACATAAAAAAATGGGCTCAGATAGGAGAGTTAAGACTCTTATTAGGAACTAAATTTTCAAAAATTTACAGCGAATTTACAAGAAAACTGTCAAAAAAAAAATATGTATGCAAAAAATATCTACGAACATCGAAGTCAGTGAAATTATTGACTTTAGTTCTGCTCTGAATACCTTAGATTTATCTTCCCTTGGATTATGTAAAAACAGTTGTAATATAATACTTTAAACTTCACATTCCGAAAAAAAATTCCGACACGCGTTTAAAAGACTAAAAGTAATTTTAAAAATAACTTTGTAAATAATACTTGATCTAAATGTTATTGACAATGTGGGTACGGGCTGGAGTGGGTGATAGGGTGGGGCTGGGTGGGAAGACAATGTCATACTCTTGTGACCTCCTGATTAAAATTCCCGGATAAATTTTTTCTCCAGCTTTGCTCGTGATAAAAGGTAAAATACTTCATCCAGACAATAAAAATAATAAGAATTAAGGACGGAATGATTTGTGCTGCCTGGTCGTAACCTAAATACTACGTTTGGTAAAAATATAGTGTTGCCAAATTATCATGAATTGACCAGAGATGGCAGTGACTTTAGTTTATAGTTATTTCAACGTCCTGGACATAGTGTTGTAGTACAGTACAGGACATCCTGGACATAGTGTTGTAGTACAGTACAGGACATCCTGGACATAGTGTTGTAGTACAGTACAGGACATCCTGGACATAGTGTTGTAGTACAGTACAGGACATCCTGGACATAGTGTTGTAGTACAGTACAGGAAATGTAAACACAATAAGAATACAACAAATGTGCACAGCGTACATTCAAAGTACCGATTGTGTTTGTCATAAATAAAGTCCATATTTACTTCTTATATTGGTTTTGTGGGACACTAGATCCACACTAACGGTTGTGCATGATATCCCTTGTTCACATGATTCACAGCCCCCCAGACAATGTCAACCAAATGGAGGCCTCACATATATATGTTACCGGCAAAGTGTGAAATCCGGCATTCTATAGAATGCCTAGGCAATTTATAGAATGCCTGAATTTTTCAGGCAAAGTATGAAATAAATTGCTATTTCATACATTGCCTAGGCATTCTATAAAATGCCGAGTTCCCGTTCGGAAAAGTATGTAATTGGCCTTGTTAGGAACTAGAGTAGATTTAAACACAGACAATCCCCTTCGACGTTGTAAGATAAGAAGATATATCAAAGTAGGAGTAATCAGAGGCGCCGAGAGCCAACTAGGGCCCCAGGGCAGGACATCATTGCGGACCCCTATTTAAACAATGAGTCGTGAAAAAATTGACATGGTCGGGGCGGCCGGGCCCCCTTACAGATGCGGGCTACCCTGACAATGACCCCCTACCCCCTCTCTCGGCGTGCCTGGGAGTAATGCAAATAATGGTTGACAAGGTGACAGACGACTTAGGACAAGGTGGTCAGAAGTAGACCGGGAGGCGACAACGAACAGTTTAGAAGAGGCAACAATGACGACCAGGGGGCGCTCCTAAGACCAATGCTCTTACTTCGGATTCGGATAAAAAATTTCCACCTGCGCCTTTGGGAGCCACTGTGCAAGTTCCGATTCCCGATGTTGACAAAGGGCATGGAGACTCACGAAATCTGTTGGCAGTTGTTATGAGCATGACAGAAGATGGCTTTTACCGCCTTGGAACTGCACATGTAATCTTGAAGCAACTATATGCCAGATCAGAATTCACCGTATGTCCAAAAGATTTAATAAAAGCGGAAGACGTTCCTGACCTTGAAATAGCTCTCCGATCTGCTGCTACTTCTCAGTCTACAGGAAGCGGCCGAGGATTCGTCATATGTATATGCAAGACGAAATGACAAACTATGAGGTGTCTTTGTTTGAAAAAGAAAATTAAATGCAATTCAAAATGCCATTCTAGTCTTTCTGCTGCAACAAGTAGCTCATTCCAGTTGTGTTCTGCTTGTTTTCACCAGAAACAACTTCTTTTTATTATTTATCAATTCTTCACTAATTCGTGAAATATGAACATGACAGATCAAAGTACCAAAATACGAAGTGTTTTGTGTGAAAGAAGAAAATTAAGTACAGTACAATTCTAAGCGTGAATCCAGTCTTACCTGCTGAAGCAAATACTTCAATCTCAGCTCTGATGTCGTTGTTTTTTTCCGGTATGAACATCATATGCTTTATCTTGCATTCATTCCATATTTAAATACGTTTTTTATCAATAAAGGCTTTTGTTGTTCTTTTCTGATACTTTGCCTAAACGACTCTAGTCATTCTATACAATGCCTAGGCATTGTATAGAATGCCTAGGAAAAGCATGCACAATTTAAAAATTTTATACTTTGCCAAAACGACACTAGTCATTCTATACAATGCCTAGGCATTGTATAAAATGCCTAGGAAAAGTATGCACAATTTAAACATTTTATACTTTGCCTAAAACCACCAGGCATTCTATACATTGCCTAGGCATTCTATAGAATGCCGGCATTTCACACTTTGCCGGTAACATATACATACATACACATTGCCTACATTGTTTTAATCAAATCCTCATCACCAGGCCAACGGTACAAATCAGGTTCTGGACAGAATAGACAAGAGACACACCCAGTTTAACGTGTTTCCAGGCAAGGCCAGAGGGGAGAGGGGGTGATTGTGGATATTCCAGGTGAAAAGTCACACGCTTTTTGAGCAAAAATTATTCATTAGATTTTTTCAACGGGTCGTTATTTTAAATAATAAATTTGACAATGATTTTTTTTATGTCCCATCTTCCCTTTATGCCCTCAGTACGCGCGTGTAGGTAAATCAATTAATACTGGTTATTAAATGAGCCAAAATCCTGGCTACTTAGGCAGAGGATCATGACAATACCTCGTGTTGCAGCCATGTACGGGACGGTTGTAAAGGTGGCACATTCACATCACGTTTCGACTTCCTATTGGCATGGCACTCGAACAAAGATCTAAATAACCTAACATTTTGTACGTAATAAAAAACGACAGCAAATATTAGTTTGTAACATGATTGTGTACAAAGGGACTAACGTTTATCTGCTCAAATTAAAATAACAATTTTCTCCGAGATTTTTAAATAAATATACAATATGCTCTATTGTCCCCGTTTTGTCTGTCTGTCTGTCTGTCCGTCATCACCCTAGATCTCAACAACCATAAGTCCTAGACCCATGATGTATATATCATTTTGTAGGTCTTGGCCTGCCATGTGTACATCAACAGTTCATTTCGCGATAGGACCTCTGAGGGCCGGGCTTCAGGGCTCCTAAGGTGCTTATATATTATATATATGGCCCCGTTCTACACCTTGTACGTTCAATAACCCATTCATTTGGTGCGAAATACTGCAGCACGTAGTTTCACCAAGATTTATTAAGAAACTCATGAAATGAAATAGTAAGCTTGTGTTTTGGGTTTAATTGAAAGTATCAGAGCTATGCAACAATTGACTGAGTTTTCGGACGATTAAATGACTACAATTTCGAATGTTTTCAATTATGAGTCCTATTTCAGTAACTACAAACCACTTGTAGTTAGATTTAAGAGAAAATAATTTTTTTTCAAATATAAAGAAACGTCTTTATAATATTTTTGTTTACAGATATATGCATTACACAATTGAATGTATAAACATTTCCAAAATTTACAAATATTTACTGAAAGCTAACAAACGTACTGAATCATAACACGAAAATGCGCTAACACGTCCTGTGTCCAGAATGGAACAGGCTTAATTGCTTGTTTTTTTAAACAAAAATTTTTTTAATGCTCTAAATTTTTTCCCCAGATCTCCTGTACATTATAACAAGAAATACTCCATTTTATTGAAGAAAGTTCCCGCAATCACCCTACTGGCCTGTTGTATTCTGGTTATCGCTACCCTTGTGACAGCCATTGTTGTCATTATGTACACCAGGGACCTGCCATCCATGGCCCACTACAGTTGTCAGGAGGTGGACAAAACGGACCCCATGGAGCTGTACAAGGGCCGGTTATCTCCTTTCTCTGAGCTCCGAGAAGTCGAGATCAAAAACATAGTTGACTTTCTGTATTTGCAGCCTGAGCTCAAACTGTCAGACCCTAGTATTGCGAACATCACCAGCAACTACATTCACGTTATCGAAATGTTTCCACCTCCAAAGAAGGAAGTCCTGAGATATTTAAATGGCACAGGGCCGAAACCAGCCCGAATGGCCAGGGCTTTTATTTTTAAAGGAAACCAGAATGAGCCAATGGTGGTAGAGTATCTCATCGGTCCATTACCTAAGCCCAGTAATATAACTTTGATGACGACAGGCTCAAGAAAAACAAAGATACCTTACAACTTCAGACCCTTTTCAAAGTACGAACTGATGGCTTTTAAAGCGGCCGTCCTTCCCAAATTGAAGGGGAACGTTGAAAAGATTCTAAAAGAAAGTTACGGGGCGTCTGTGATAAACTGCGGAAAACAATGTTTAAAATTTTTAATCACCCCAGTTTCCAGCGGGTTCTTAGAGGAAGGTCGAAGAAAGTCTTGGATCTGGTTCGCTTATGACATTGAGTTCTACACACTTCATCCTTTAGACTTTCAGTTTCTTGTAGATACAACTGACGTCCATCCTGAAAACTGGGAGATACAAAACGTTTTCTACGCCGATCAGTTTTTTGCTAATCTGGACGAACTTGTTCATAAATATTTTAATGACAGAATCAATAAAACCCGAGTAAGTTTCCCAACGCAAAATGTCGAGGAGCAGTACAGTGCCGTGTACCTCAGAGGGAAGCAGGTTCCCGTTGACAACAAACCCCCTCCCCAGCAGATGCAACCGTCGGGTCCACGGTACACGATTGAGGGTAACCAAGTCAGCTACATGAACTGGAAATTTAACATTCGCGTTTCTCCCACCATGGGGACGCAGCTGTTCGATATTCGCTACCAGGAAGAGAGGATCATTTATGAGTTGAGCATGCAAGAGATTGCAGTGCTTTACTCAGGGTACACACCAGCTGCTAGCATGCTGTACTACGCGGACAGTGCTGGATTGTTCGGCACCCGCTTGAGGGGCATGATGCCCGGCGTGGACTGCCCAGACCACGGCACGATGCTAGACGCCTTAGCCTACACGTCCAACGAAGGCGGCACGAAGCGGTTGGAGAAATCTCTGTGTATATTTGAGCACAACCCTAGCACTCTTCTACGGCGACACCGGGCTTACGGAATGTCCGGCGCATTCTACAGCGGACTAGTTGACCACGTTCTAGTGGTCAGAATGTACATATGCATCATCAACTACGACTACTTATTAGATTTCATCTTCCACAACAATGGCGGCGTGGAGGTCCACATCAGTGCCACTGGCTATCTTGCAGCCAGTTTTTATTACCCCAAGGAAGAAAAGTATGGCACGCGGATAAGTGACACCGTGGTGGCCGGACTACACCACCACCTGTTTCATTTCAAGGCCGACATCGACGTGAAAGGGACGGACAATCGCTTCCAGACACACAACATCGGGTCTGAGATAAAAACCAACACATGGTCCCACGATCCGCAAAATTTTCACTCGCAGAATTTCTTCGTCAAGGAGGACAAGCGAACGGAAAAGGAAGCGCTGTACAACTTTGACTTTAACCACCCCAAAAATTTATTATTTTACAAAAACGAACCGTCCTCTCTGGGTCACGCTCCTGCCTACAGACTGATACACAAGGGTATGACCAAGTCCATCATTGAGGAGGGGACGGGCTTTGAGCCGTCAGTCTCATGGGGTCGTCATCAAATGTCGGTGACCAAGCAGAAGGATGATGAGATGTCCAGTAGCTCAATGTTCGCCATGTGGGACGCCAAGGATCCGGTGGTCAACTTTAAGAAGTTCTGGGAGAACAATGAAGACATAATTGACCAGGTAACGTATCTAGAAAACAGTATACATTATTTAACATCTAGAGGTAATACTATTTTAATGGGATATCTAATAGCTTCAGTGTACACATTGCATTATTAACAGAGTATTATAATAATTACACAAGTAAGTTAACTCAATTTATTTTCTATGTAATTCACGCCATGCATTATTTGACCAATACTAACCATATACATTTTATACTGATTACTTTAGAGTGTATTAATCGATCTCTTTATGAAAATTAATTAATCCTTCAATAGTAAATAAAAATAAAACTTATTTGTGCTGATATGGAAATAAAAATTACATTATAAAAAAAATATTTTATAAAAAACAACGTTTTTCTTGCGTACTAAAAAGCAGAAAACAATTTCTGAATAAATTGGTAACATGGTAATAGTAATAGACTTTATAAGAGCTTCTGATTTTTATAAAAACAAAAAACGTTGGGCGCATGAATCTTTTATTATGTGAATGTTTGTATTACAGTATTAGAATCATCAAATGTTAACAATTAAATCCCAAAAGAATTATTACAGAAAGTTTTCGAAATATCACGATATTGCAGATCATTTATTAGAACTTAGTCTAGATAACAAAATGCATATGAGTATGTAAAATTAATTCTAGTGTTGTATAACATGCGCCCAACGTTTTTCGTTTTTATAAAAATCAGAAGCTCTTATAAAGTCTATTACTATTACCATGTTTATAATTTATTCAGAAATTATTTTATCGCTTTTTAGTAAGCAAGAAAAAAGTTGTTTTTTTATAAAATACCTTTTTATAATGTATTTTTTATTGTCTACTTTTTAGTTAAAATATTTTTTTTCAATTAATACGAAGAGTTAAAAAATGGTGTAAGACAGACCCGATTTAACTATATATATTTCTGCTCGAACGTTCTGGAGAGCTCTGACGTCACATGTATTCATGCGCAGAAAATCAAAGAAAGTAGTGAAACTTTTTGGAGTATCATGTTTATAAACAGAGAATATAAATTTTGAGTTCTTTCACTTTAAATAATTTGTCAACACATTTGTTTTTATTGCGCTGCGTTCGCTTTTAAAATAAATTTTGGCCGTTAATTTTTTTGTTTGTTCTGGAAGTGGTCTAATCACACACGTGTTCAGGCGCTGTAGAGTATAGCACCAGTAGTTTCCCTTGATTTAGACAAGGCTGTGACCTATTCGCAATTTTATTTATTAAGAAACTCATCAAATCATAATGAAATAGTAAGAGTATTGCATTGTCATCGGGTTCTGAGTTTTATTGAAATTATCAGAGCTATAGCTTATCGGAAAGTGGTCTAAAATTGGATTGCGAAATTCCGCGGACAAACACACAAACAATCAGACAAGAAGTGAAGTTAAGAACAACGTTGTAAAATAAACAAAATAGTTCCCATCTTAGCCCTAGAATCAACACCCGTATGTAGCAGTGTGTATTGTATAAAACAAACCTCTATCTATCTATCTATCTATCTATCTATCTATCTATCTATCTATCTATCTATCTATCTATTAGTTTTCTGTCTAGCCATCTGCCCTATACATTACAAATCAATATACCGACCCATCCACCACTTAGTAATTTATTGCTGACAACTAAATACCGCTCCCACCCCCACCACCCCCATAATTCACCTTGTGGCCGGTCCATTAGGTTGCACCTGTGCAATGTCATTGGCAAGGTCGTTTATTTCAAGGAACAAAGTCTGAATTTTTCCTGATCATATTTTTCATCTCAGAAAAGTTACAACGAGTGGGCAAACTACCTTGACATTGATAGCTTTTATATGAATGTAAAGTGATAAGGCAAATGCACCGTTAATAACCAGAACTAAATTACTGTAAGCCCTAAAATATATAGGCTTTATTTTAAACTTAAGCATTAAATCTACAAATATATTTTTCAGCAAAGGCTAATTTTATCCCATGTAGAATGTAGATTTTAATGTTTCGGATGTTAACTATTAAATAAAATTGTAAAAAAAAATGAAATATATTCTGTAATATTCTAGATATATTACAATTAATTATTTTTTATAGAAAAAATAAACGGCAGTAAAAAGGGCAATAGATATTTTCAAATCCATTTAGTTTTAAACTGTGAGGAACATATATGGTTTTTTTTAACGCATATCAAAATTAAATATTAACAAACAAAACGTCTGCGAAAGCCAGGTACATCATTGGCGGAGGTAGGGAAGGGGAGGCTAGTAGTTCTCAAAGAGTGGGTCTCCAACTACCGATCGAATTTTCGGTGGGTCTATAGTCAGTCTATAGATAGTCCATAGACAGTCTATAGATAGTCCATAGTCAGTCCATAGATAGTCCATAGTCAGGCCATAGATAGTCCATAGTTAGTCCATAGATAGCCCATAGACAGTCCATAGATAGTCCATAGTTAGTCCATAGATAGTCCATAGACAGTCCATAGATAGTCCATAGTTAATCCATAGATAGTCATAGACAGTCCATAGATAGTCCATAGTTAGTTCATAGAGAGTCCATAGTTAGTCCGTAGATAGCCCATAGACAGTCCATAGATAGTCCATAGTTAGTCCGTAGATAGCCCATAGACAGTCCATAGACAGTCCATTAACATTGAGTGACGCTGTTAATCGACCTTGTTATTAAACTGACGTCAGCTCGTTGATGAGAAAGTAGAAAGAAGAAATGTTTTGTTTATGTTAAGTAGTTTGGAGTTACAGTGCCAGTGATGCAATATGAACATTAGAGGAGCCGCCCTGAAAGAGAGAGAGAGAGAGAGAGAGAGAGAGAGAGAGAGAGAGAGAGATTGCATCATCTCTTTTATTTTCCAAATCACTCAGTTCGGGTTTATATTTAGCTAAGAGAGACAGAGACAGACAGAGAGAGAGAGAGAGAGAGAGAGAGAGAGGCAGAGGGAGATCACGTCATCTCCTTAATTTTTCTAATCACTCAGTTAAGGTTTATTTTTAGTTGAGAGAGACAGAGAGAGAGAAACAGAGACAGGGAGAGACACTGGGAATGAGAGAGCGAGAGAAGAGAGAGACAGACACGCTATCTCCTTCAGTCTATAAATCACACAGTACCGGTTTATTTTTAGTTATTTCCCCACACCCAGCACGTATTCCCCCCCCCCAACCCAGCACGTATTCCCCAAAGACTAGAACTACAAATGTGATGTTCAATGGAGGTCTGGACAAGAAAGAAAAAAAAAGTGGGTTGCATAAGGTGATTGCTCCCAGGTGTGTTATCAATGCATCGCCCTACAGTAGGTCAAGTACATATCAGCAAAATTTAGGCCATACAACCTTTACATTTAAAGCTCATAAAAACCATTTTAAAAAAAACATTTAAATAAAAACCTTTATATATTTCTGAGGCAGTGTTTATTTTATAAGTTGGAGGCTCGGTGTAAAAAAAAATATGACAAAGTTTGTTCAGAAGGCCAAAATGCGAGTCCAGCAATAATTTTTATTTTGGTCTACAATAATGAAGCTGTTTAATGCTGTAAGTCCATGTTTTTTTGAGCTCTTTGTTTGAGATATTTTTGCATGACATATTTTGTAGCATATGGAGACTGTTATAGTATGTGGGGGGGGGGGTAAAAATAGATGTTGAATAATATTGAGATCCACCGTTAAAGATAACTTTCAAATTGTTGACGATAACAGAATCTAAAGAAAAAAAAATAATTAAACAGTTATTAGTGTATAGTTCGATAAAATATTACCTGACACCTTGGAGCCCGGACCGGTTTATGGCCCCGAAAATGTTAGAACGGCCCTGCTTAAGGCAATCACTTTTTTTTTTCAGTAGATCTATTTTATAAGTTCTCCAGTAACAGTCACACGTTGTATAACTTATGTGTATCTGAGGATGGGGTGGACAGTTGGACAGTTGGACCCACTATTCTTATAATTATCATGACACACACCAGCTGCTAAGTCATTATATATTAATTTGCATTTGCAGGCGAGTTCCCCCCCCCACCTCCAACATCCTTCATTGCCTTTGTTTCAGACATGTGCTTGAGTTGCATCCCCTTCTTTCAGGCGGTCCTGCTTTCTAAAAGGAGTGGGGGGAGGGGAGGCTATTTCTATTAATAAGTTGTTTCCCCTACCAATGTTTGTGTTTATACCTGTGTTTATACAGTGTTTATACCTGTGTTTATACAGTGTTTATACCTGTGTTTATACAGTGTTTATACCTGTGTTTATACAGTGTTTATACCTGTGTTTATACAGTAGTATTAATAATATAATATTTTTTGTTGCTTTTTTTTTTCTTTATAAATATTTTTTGCTGCGTATTATCCACCCCCCGGTCTGACTTCAAGCGGCATCGCTGTTTATTAACAAAGATAAAGTATTGTTCAAGGTGGTTTATCATAATTCTTTGAGGTCATTGTTCATGCGCATACTTGCTTGCAGCTCATTTCATCTGGTTTGTTTATGTTACAGGACCTCGTCGCTTGGATCACAATGGGCAGCTACCACATCCCCCAGACTGAGAACGTCCCGACCACGGGCACTGTAGGTACTGGTCTGTCCTTCTTCCTGGTGCCGTTTAACTACTTCAGTGAAGATCCCTCCCTTGCGTCCCGTGATGCCGTGAAGGTGATGCCAAGTGACCCACAAAGACCGATGGCTGGAGCTGTGGTAGAGAGACACAACATGACGCTTCATTACAATTGTGAAGCCGAAACCATTGACTTGGAACTGACTAACAACAGCACATTCCTCTTTTCTTAACTGATTTGTAAACACGTATTTATTTTAGTTTCCAGCGGTTTAAAATCTTTTTACAGCATCTTAAGTTTCACCGAAGTGTGAGAAAGTCTCATCAAATAACTTACTTTATAATTAACACCCAGACATATAGATATACACAAAGCATTTCACCGCCTGAAACATTATTGACCTTATGTATATATATATATATATATATATGAAACAAGAGCTCATATATATTAGCTCAAATCCTCTGTGGTCAGTGAGAGCTGCTATAGATTTAGGTACATACATTGGACATTGATGTGGGAGAAAGGGCAATAAATTAGATGGATGCCGTCCCAGACTTTTTTTTTAGGTCAAGTAAGCCCCATCTCTTCTTCCACCTAGTGTCCAGGCAGCAGTAATAGTATTAAATCTTTAATGACTATACTTGTAGTGTTGATTTATGCTACGTAAATATTATGTTTAATGTTATAATATTTAATACATGCATATGTATGAAATGTAATGGACTCAAAGAAGCAATGTTTAAAATGTTTAAAGGAAAGAAAATATTTCTACATCATTATGAGAATTGTGATATGGAACGTTTTTCACTCACTCTCTCTCTCTCTCTCTCTCTCTCTCTCTCTCTCTCTCTCTCTCTCTCTCTTTTGCATGGTTAGCACAACCATTGGGTCCTTTCCACGGACATAAGTTGACCAAGAGCTCGTTTCAATTGTATTTCAAGCTTGTGGGCTGACCCTAGTTAAGCGAACTTCTGACAGTGGCGTAGTGAGAGGGGAGCAATGGGGCAACATGCACCGGGCGCTACTCACAAAGGGGTGCCAAAAGGTATATTTTACGTATAATATTATATGGTTTTCGAATGGGAAGGGGTGCTAAAATGGTACCCCGGAGTTACGCTCTCTACGCCACTGGCTTCTGAAGTTCACAGCGCTCCCACAACACTGGAGGCTGTGGTGGTTCTCACTCCCAACAACAACGGACGCTGTGGTGGTTCTCACTCCCCACAAACAACGGACTCTGTGGTGGTTCTCACTCCCCACAACAACGGACTCTGTGGTGGTTCTCACTCCCCACAACAACGGACGCTGTGGTGGTTCGCACTTACCACATTCTCCTCAATTCCTTATCTAGCTTTTTTTTATATCTAGACAGCTTTCTACGAGTATTACCAAATGTATTAATTCGGCAAAAAGAAACTGAGTTAATTTGAAAAAAATTCACAATAAATTATGTCGAATTTATTGCATCTTAACTTTTTCCATGTTGTACTTTTGCGTGTTTGTATATAAATATATATATATATCGCAGTCCAATTATACAAGAATACGATACTTTATTTAAAATAATGAAGTAATTTATTAAAAAAAAATTTAATTAACGAATAATGGACTTTGATTGTATAGTTTTATTACTTTGATCCGGTGATTGTAGAGTACTGTTGGTGTCATTGATTTGTTTCAAATTGTTATTCATATTCATGACCTCTTGTCTATAGTTTAACTTAATGATGTTCTTTGTTAAATTAATGTTGAAAATAATTTTATTGATTGTTCACTAATATTTCTAAAATACTCTTTCACATGTTGACGCGCCTTTAATTTTCTCTGAAATTAAAACTAATTGTTCAATAATTTATGCACATATTGCATCATATGTCTGTTTAATTAAATAAATCATCATGAAGAAAACTGCCGGTTGAAATTATTATTATTTTTCTTGTTATGTTTCATTTGGCTCTAAGATTTGTGTTAGGGAATTGAAAAACATGTCGTTAATTATATCTTCATACTGACAGGTTCGTTAGAATAACGTCACCACGGAGAGTCCTGGGTTCGTACCTCAGTGAGATTCTTGGGATTTCTCCAGGTCCTAGCGTAAGTCCCCAAGTCCACCCAGCTTTAAATAGGTATCTGACTTTAAGTTGGGGGAGTGAAGGCGGCTGGGCGTTGTGCTTAACCACTAACCACACAATCCCTTCATATGCTGAGGTGACTGAGACGGATCAATTCTACACTAAGCGGCTTAAGGGAACTTTACTTATGACTTAGGACGAAGGCCTTGCTTTAAGACTATTTATCTGATTCAGACAGATAAAAGTCTGTGATAATTTGAAGTTTGTTTAATATCCTTCTCCAGATTGTAAAAACTTAACTGTATTAATGCATAAGCAACTGTATGTTGTCATTGATATTTTTTTAATGTAAAATACGTTACTTAATGGAAGTAACAAAATTCAACAAAGCTGTCCTTAGATTTTAAAGGGTCACTTGCTAGGGCCGGAAAACGGTTGCTTTATCCCCCCATCCCCCCTCCCCCCCTAATAGAGGCATAATTGATAATTGTAAAACTTTCCACAGGGAATTGATTTCATTTCTCGCGTGGGGTATATAGTTCGCGTCATTGGCTCTCATAGCATAGAACAATAAAATATAAATATATATCACTCTATCATACCTCTCTCTCTCTCTCTCTCTCTCTCTGTACATATGTGTGTGTGTGTGTATATATATATATATATATATATATATATACAGTATTTTCAAGCATGCTCTTTCTTTATATTGTGCATTTTGTGTTAAAAAGTGGATTACCCAACAAATCCATTAAGCTGGTTGACATACAACACTTTGTCATGCATGTATGTTTTTATTATTGTTGTTTTGTTTTTGTTTGGGGGGGGGGGAGGATGAGGTAAGGTTCCATCGCTTTCCTATTTAGCACCACTACGTCATCCAAGTTCATCGCAGGGTCTCAAGACTGGACGACAACGGGTATGCATTTGTGAACAATGTATGTATTATTCCGTTAATTTCTACTTGTTTTTTTTTTAATTTAATTCTGAGCTATTTCACGTAGCGGTATAGAGACTATATGTGCAAATGTGTACATTGTACATTCTTACATGAAACAAAAATTATAAATTCTTTTAATGTGCGCTGGCAGTATCTATAAATATTTGTGATAATTTATTTGTTGTTGCTGTGATTGATATTTTTAATCAGCTGTTTAACAAAACATTCTGCGGTAGGCCTACATATTCTCATATTTTAAGCCAACGTATTGCGATGAAAGCTCTCATCTTTCGAAACGATATCAGTGCTTGATAGCTACTAACAAACTATTCATTTTTTTTTAATGTTTACTACTTAACAAAAAAAGTCACTATTAGAAATGTTTATAAACACACAAAAGTCATTTTTACTAGCTAACACAAAAAGGCATTACTGGCAATGTTTACTATCTTACTTTTAAATTATTTACTCTAAATACATGTAAATCAAGATTAGTTCAATATACAATGCCATTAACATTTTGGAATTATAAACCTAATGTTTCCTAGTTATTTCTATTCCTTTTTTTTTTTTACTTTGGAGACGTTCGAGTGAGTGGGGGGGGGGGGGTGAAGGGCTCAGATTGTTTCTCGACCTAGGGCCTCAAATGACCCTTATCCGCCTCTGCCCATTTTGCTCCAATACATTCAGTCAATATTCATTCAACTTGTCCTCAGCCAGTGGCGTCACTAGGGGGTGCGGGGGGTGCGGACCGCACCGGGTGGCCTGTGTGTGTGTATGTGTGTGTGTGTATGTGTGTGTGTGTATGTGTGTGTGTATGTGTGTGTATGTGTGTGTGTATGTGTGTGTATGTGTGTGTATGTGTGTGTATGTGTGTGTGTATGTGTGTGTATGTGTGTGTGTGTATGTGTGTGTATGTGTGTATGTGTGTGTGTGTGTGTGTGTGTGTGTGTGTGTGTGTGTATGCATGCTCGCCTGCAGTTCAAACCACACAGACTTAGCTAAAAACATTAAAATCCTAACACTCTGTAAACGTGATTGACTTTAAGAATTTTTTTGTTTTGTAGTAGGCCTATTCTAATATTTCAGTAGGTCATGTCGCCCTGACTTGCATTAATATTTCTATCAAATTATCAACCAGATGGCTATGTGAAATAATCAGGTATATTCTGTTTCAGGTCGTTCACCCCTTGATCTATTAACTGGCAGAAATGATTTTTTATTAAACACATGGCTGATAGCCAAATGTACTATTAGTTTAGGATATTGAAAGAAAATTGAATAGAGTTTTATTTATATAACCTGTACTGCCTGTCAAATTTTGTAATAAATTAGTAAATAAAAAAGAGCTTAATAAGTATTTTTTAAATCATCAAGAAAAAAATGTTGAAATTCTAGGAAAATAAAAATTACACACGGTTCTGTTTGGGAACTCTAGGTCCAAATTACTTGTCGGATTTATATAAAAACATCAGATTTGATGGAAATTTTCTGTATAGGGAGGGGGTGGGGGCTGTGATAAGTGGGAACCTTGGCGATTGCCTGGTTTGACCATCACTGCAACGGCTCTGTGGCTATATACCGTATAGGAGGTCAGTAAATGGGCACAATTCTGTGGCTATATACCGTATAGGAGGTCAGTAAATGGGCACAACTCTGTGGCTATATACCGTATAGGAGGTCAGTAAACGGGCACAACTCTATGGCTATATACCGTATAGGAGGTCAGTAAATGGGCACAACTCTGTGGCTATATACCGTATAGGAGGTCAGTAATTGGGCACAACTCTGTGACCAGATACAGAGGTGCTGACCAGATACAAGGGTGCTGACCGGACACAGAGGTGCTGACCGGATACAGAGATGCTGACCAGATACAGAGGTGCTTACCAGATACAGAGGAGCTGACCAGATACAGAAGTGCTGACCAGGCCCGTAGCGTGCGGGGGGCCAGGGGGCTGGGCCCCCCTGCGTTTTGTCTGGCCCCCTCTGCTTATTTGCTCTACTTAGTAAAATGTATTACCTGGCCCCCCTGCTATTGCCTGTCCCTGCTGTAGAATGCCTGGCCCCTGCTGTAGAATTTTCACGCTACGGGGCTGGTGCTGACCGGACACAGAGGTGCTGACCAGATTCAGAGGTGCTGGGAGAGGGAGGCACTAGGAAAATGTACATTAGGGGGGGGGGGGCATTTGCGAAGGTAAATAAGAAGACCCCCCCCCAGTCAAAAATATTGTCAAGGTACACTTCCAACAAGGCATAGTCCCAACACGGGGGCCCTTTTAGCACAGTGGCACCAGGCAGTCGCCTATCCATAAGAAATACTCTGACCAGATATGTCCACACATGACTGTATGGCACTGGTCCAGGGATCCGATTCACATCGACTTCACCTTCATTCATATCTGTGGCCTGTTTATAAACCCTTATACCCACCTACTGTGATGGGATATAAGATGGAAACTACAGTACCGCTCAATCGTGGTTATGTGTTTGTTCCATGACCAATAGATGACATCATGAATTAAGGTAACCTTATTGGATGGCTAAATCAAGACTTAGGTCGTACTGTACAGTTCAAGAGATTTAAAATTATATTTAAAACGTTTGTATTTGCAGATGATCCAAGGTACACATCTAATTAGAAGTAGATCATTGAATTATAAAATATATTTTTTTCCAAATCGGTATTTTTAAAACAACTGTTTGTGTGTGGGGGGGGGGGTTAAAAAACCATCTTATAATTCAATTCAATTCAATTATGGCGACATTTAGCAATTCACCATCAAGATCTTACATTTTCCTAATCAGGTCTTAATCAATTTAACTGGAGTTCTGTATCTCAAAATTCCATCATAAGAAGGACAGACAAGTATTTCAAATGTTTTGGAATTCTTATGTCTATCAGAGCCGTACTTAAGGGGCCTTAGCTAGAGACGGTGGCAGGATTGTACGAGACCTAGGCAGAGACTTTGTCAGGTTATTTGGGAGCCCTTCGGGAAAAAAAACACTTGTTTGGCCCTGATGGCTCCGTAATGATGATCACTATATTGGTCTGTTTTGATATTATTACACTGCTTACAAATAAGGGATAATTCATGATATTATATCATCTGATGTAATACGAATGTGTTGCTATCATCAAGGCAAAAGGTGCCCTAAGCAGTCCTCAATGACTGAGTACGGCCCTGATAATCAACATCTCCAGCCTGTTACCATATTTTTATAAAAATATTGTAAAAATATTACATTAAAAAACACTGTACCTGAAATCAAATTTTTGTTATCTTATTCATTTGAGACCAGTTGCTTTTAGTGACAGAAACAAATACGATATTTTAATTACAGTAGTGTAATTATGTGAAAGTGTCTTGAAAGTTAAAAAAAATAAATTAATTAAATAAATCACTCACTTTTTACTGTTTTTCTTTACAAATTTTCAAGTACAAATAACAAAAAAACAATAGTTTATGACCAGTTTTCATGGCAGGTGAAAAAAATAATTAATCTTTAATTAATCTGTCAGATGAAATATTATCATTGTATAAAAAAATGCTAACGAAGTTAACTTAAAACATTTCTAAAGTAAAGTAAAGTAAAAATAATAATAAATGTAAAAACTTTCTGTCTTGAAATTCCAAATGCTTAAAGAAATTCATGCATTTTAGAAGTCAAATTGATGTTGATTTTGGTTGGCCAATGATTTTTACTTTATTATGAACACAAGTGCAAGTCACAGCGTTCCACATATTGGTGCACAAAGTTGAATTTTAAAAAAATATATCTGTAAAAAACTTTTATAACAATAAACTTTTCACTTTTCATTAAATGCATTAAAAGTAAAAAAAAAGAAAAATCCTTTAAGTACACAAATATTTATTTCAATTATCATCACTGCTCATGTAGATCTGTAGATAATTTATTTCTGACTATTTATCAACAAAACTTAAGTCATAATTAGTCTAGTACAGTATATTGTATTTACCAAATCTTTTAATAATGACAATGTATATATAACTATTTGTATGATCTAAATAATTTTTGTTTACCTTTTTGTTCAATTAAATACAAGTTTATTATTTTTAAAAGGATTTATACATATATATATATATTTATTTATTTATTTTATACCTTGTATTTTTAAAAGATTCAAACTTGTTTTTTTTTGTTGCACACTTTTGTATAATTTGGAAAGTTTATTAGACTAAAACAAACTCATTATTGTGCACAGCAGTGCTTTACTTCCACATTTATTTTGATGTCTTAAGTAGCATTGTACTTGGAGTTTATTAATGGACTCTAAATTGCATTTTCATGCTGAAGCCTCAGATTTCTAAATAAGCTGGAAATATGGCAGAATTTATGCTGCAAAAAATACCTGAAATATACCATAAAAAATATGCCCTAAAATGCACAATACACCATAAATATATCACTTAAAAAACATGCATAGTTTCTCTACAAACTTTAAAACTGATTTTATACAGTACATAGAATAGTTAATTATTTGCTGCAAGTCCCTGCAATATTGTATCAGTCATCGGTTACATAAGAATTGTCTTTACCCCCTCTTTAATATGTAACATGCTTACAAAAATATGTTAACCAAATTGTCATGTTTAACAGTGTTCTAATTATGATTTCCTTTTATCTAACTTCTATGGAATCTATGCCCATGTTTTTTTTGGTAATTGTGACTAACAGAAGACCATTTATTACTGCTGACAGTCTTTGATTTTTAAAGAAACAATAACATGAGTGACAATTAAGGACAGTCCTATTTAATTCCTTTAAAGCCAAATATAGTTAAAAAAAAATTAAATACTTAGAGACTATACCAAAAACACAACAAAACATATAGATGAAAATCCCAGCTCTACAAGTACATTGTAAAAATATGACAACGTAACAGTTTCTATAATGTGTTTGATGTGAAACTTTCACTCAAAGGTTGTAATCGAAGCTATTTTCTTTAGTAGTCAAAAAGAAAGAGGGAAGAGTAAAATATCACCTGTTTCATGTGTTTAGCACTTCCTTTTCTCTGCAGTTGGTAAGGATGGTTTGTTACGTTTGTCGAAAGGAAATGTTTTATGAGAAGTTTCATTCTTATATTTTGTCTCGACAGGAAACGTGAAAGTAGTAAAAAAAAATATTTTTAGAAAATGGATCCTATAATTGCTTTAAATATTTTGTAAATATTACCTAAAAATATGCTTTGAAGGCAATTTTGATGAAACATAAACGTTTTCATTAAATCAGGACTTTTTAAAATAGACTTACAAGATTAACAGACTAACACACCCACAAAAAAAAGAAGTTTATTAACAGCTTTTGAAAACAACTATTAGTCAGGGTAATAAGTTATAGACCAGATATAAAAGTTGACCTGAGAAAATATAGTATACATTGGAAGCTGTGTGCTAAAAATAATGTATTCACCTTTAAAAGTTTTTTTATACAAATTATACCAATGTAATTTCGTGTAATAGAAGTGCACACTACAAAATATAAATACAAAATGAGTCAATTAGAAATGTATGAAATAGGCCCTCTTTTTTCCACATTTTTTTACATTTACAAGTTAACATGACAAGATTGTCATGATCAATGGAAGTAAAACAGAGGCAGTCTAATTTATTAAGTCCTAGCAGGTCGTATTTGTTTACAATAATACAGAGTTGCATATTAATTTGTTTATATTGAATTTTGGTAAAAAGAAATGAGATTATTTTGACTGTCAAAAATAAAGTTTTTCACCAAAATAAGAAATTTTCCACATATTTATAATTTATTATATCTAGATATTTTCATAAAAATATTGGTTAAAAAAATAAGAAAATCTATAGGAAAAATTAACATTTTTATTAAAATTTAACAAATAAGCAGGCTTAACCAAAGTTTGCTTTTAGGAGAATTAAAAAAAAGTGTACAATATTTTCATATCAAAACATGATAAGTGTGGATGCATTCACTTTAAAAAGGGTAGAAATACATATCATAGGTCATTCTGAATGGCAAAATACAAGACAGCATGTAAAACATTTTTCTGGACCTAAGCAACATCACAAGGATGATTACGCAAAGATGATTAATGTGTAAACAAAGGAATAAAAGTATTTTATAGTTAACTTGAGTATGAATAAATAGACCTTGAACAAAAAATGCTGAAATTTACAAAATAAAACACATTTCAAATTCAGCTAGCAAAAACATAATAACAAGAGTAAAAGTCAGTAACACAAGAAAAAAAAATTTAACGTAAAAAATAAATGATGTATGATACAAATGTCAATCTCACTTAATTTAAGTGTGGTGAGTCATATTTAAAAATAGTTTACCCTCAAACCTGAGTAGTGCAATAAATATTTTAAAGTCAAGTTTCATCCATGCTTTAAGATAACTTAAATGGAATGTGTATGTGAAAGACAAAAAATAGTAAACCCACAACCTATAACTTATAAAATCATACAATAATATATTGTACTATTCAATCTTGACAGATTTGATTACAATTATTTGCTTTCAATATATATATATATATATACATAGATTTCAAAGTTTCAAATCATATTTTTACAATCCATTCATTAACTGACAAATTATTCTTTTTCACTTATACTTTTCTGATCTACAGAACACATAAAAAATGATTTTAAAAATTCTTTGTCTATTAAACAAAAAATTATTAGAAAGTGAGTAAAATATTTTATAAGTGATTAAAGCAATGTTTTCAATAAATATTTTGTCATTAGTTTCTTACAAAAACTTATTTATAGTCAATATATTACATTTTCAATAATGATAATAAACATTATTTCACAATTAAAATGTTTATATAAATTCAAAAGGCATTCTACTTTTGTACACGACATGATATAAATCCAATCTGGTTACCAAAGGGGACTCCATCTCTGCGATGAGAGAAAAACTGTTTATTACATACAGTGCAGAAGGCATTGCTTGTATCAATACTGGAGCTTGGAACCCCGTCCAACTCCAACATCTTAACATTGGCTTTGACAAGATCAGCATGGACATAATCTATTTCTCTGTTGGAAGGCCAGATAAGAGATGGATCAAGGTCATTGACAGGGCTTGCATCAACAGCAGGAAGATCAAAACATTTGCCATCAACAGTGGGTCCTATGGCTGCCACTACATCTGCTGGGTTAGTGCCGAACTCTTCAATCATAGTTTTTAAACAAGCGCGGACAGCACCAAGAGTTGTACCACGCCATCCAGCATGAACTGCTCCACATGCACCTGAAAAATGTTTTAAGAATTTATTTTAAACATTTTACTTATCTCAAGTGGAATTAATTATAATTCTTATTTAAATACAAATTGTATTGAAGTTCCCTGATGCATAAATAAAGTGTTATGGTACAAGATAAGTCACATTTGCAACCAACCTGTGAATTGTTTGGTTATAGCAAAATTACTTTTATTAGAAAAATAGAAGGATATATTATTTATTCTTGGAAAGTAATGATGTATTCCATAGAAAAAAATATTGACTTATTTATAAGCTAAAACAGGTTTGATACAGCTGTTTCTATAAAACCAATGGTGTAGTAATTGGTATAAATGGATGAAAATGTTTTTTATTCAATTTCCAATACTTCTATAACTACTAAAGATATTATTTTATAAACTAAAGGATGTTTTACCTGAGGTGCAAGGCAAAATAAAATGACTAATATCCCTTGTAGTTATATAATAATCTAGGCCTATGTACAATATTGATACTGTTATTATAATCATTTTAAGTTTATAATAAAAAAAAAACTTCTTTTGATTTAGCGCTGAGTGACAAGGTTAAAAGACAAACACTTTTAATTAGCTATCCTAATATATTTAAAGAACAAATATTATCTAAAATTTTACATAGCATAAGATGATTTGGATAAGAATATAAGATTTTAAGAACAATTTTATACAAAAAAATTAAGTTCTCTTTCTTCTAAAGGTCCACTGGGGCAGATGAAGTGAAAAATGCATCTGTTTCTGTAACCACTGTATATAAAGGGATTGAGTGGTTAGCACAATGGCCGGCCACCCTAACTTCGCCAACTAAAGACAGATACCCAAGTAAGTTAACTAACTTTCATCAGGACCTGGAAAAATTCCCAAGGATCAAACCTGGGATTCTCAGGTCAGCAGTCACACAGCTGTCCCTCCTTTATATACATTTTTCTACATTAATATAAATAATCTTATGCTACTTGAATGCTCAGAGATTTTAAAAATCTTGTTTCACCTGTAGAAGTATCTGCCAATAAGATCATGGAACAGTCTGCCCCAGGTGCAGCAATGATTATCCCTGGTATATTGGTCACAATGCCATCATAACGTGCTGGTGGGGTCTTCCCAACAACCCAGATTGATTTACCATGCTCCACTTTAGCCACCATTAATTGCTCTGAATCAAATCCTGCAGCTAAACCCAATCGACGTCTGTTTTCATGTATTGCTAGTAGAGAGTCTGGCTTACGAATAGTGTACACCATGTTTAAGGAAGCCAATGGTTGTAAATTTGAGACTCCACCATAACGCTCATGAAAACCTGCAAAATATATATTTTTTTTTAAAGTATAACATAATTCTGTTTTAAAGAAACATAATTGAAACACTTTGAATATATGATATATAAACCCACACATATATAAAAGTTACTGTGTATTAAAAAACAGATTGATCAAATTATGTTAGATGTTATGTGTTTTCTTTTTCTAACAGGTCCACAGAGAAAATAAATCAAAATTAATCAAGTGATTTAGCAAAAACAATTATTAAATTAAGTTCCTTATTGCTAATTTTTTTTAATTTCAAAATATACTTTTCATACTCACACAAAAATATAAAAGTGATGCATAGGAATAAAATGATAAAATTAGTGGTTTGTTGAAATAAACTTATGGATAAAGTGGTCCAGAGAAATGAAAGTTATAAATTTAGTGGACTGCAAGAATAAAGCTAACGATGTAAGATCTCAAATTTTTGCTGACAACTGCTTTAGTGATAAATAATGTTTATTATTGAATTTTCCTAACTCACCAGCATTGAACTTATATTCTGGTATCATTTTACTTCTTAAAACACGGACTTCATCAGGATTACCCACAGTTTTAAGATACTCCTTGATGTTAGTTTCAACATCGTTCACCTCTGGACATTGAACATTGCTTGGTTGGTTTGTAACATCAACTCCCTTTATTAACCAGTTATGAACATGTGAAAATATGTGTAAGCACATCCTTTCCCAGTATTTCTTCATTAGCAAACTTGTAATTAGCACAAAGTCAGTGATGTTCTCTAAATCCATAATGGACTTGGCTTTAAAGCACATATCTATATAATTATCAGAAATAATTATCTGGCAGCAGTAGGGTAAATTAACTTCAATAGATCTTGTGCAAATTACAAAAACTTTATTCTTATTATGGCCATTAAGCTTGCTCCGCAATGTGGATAACAAATAATCTACAGTGCAATATGATGGATCTGTAGCAAGATCTAAGATAATACTGTGTGTGCTGTCCATGATAGATGTACACATCTGTGCTTTATCTTGAAGACTGATTCTCTGCAATCAAAAAAACACATCATTTTTTACATTTAATTTCAAAAGAAAATAAAAAGCTTACATAATAATAATAATATGCGATGTCAGAAAGTAGGAAAAAAAACATTAAGTTACAAAACTGTTAAATTTAATGACAAACTTTAAGAAAAGTATCTATAGGCCTGACTATATAATATTGGTGTTTCTTAAATATTTATAGCCTAGAGCACATTTTACAATTATGGCTTGGTGGAAGGTCCCATTTTTTGACAATGACACTTGCACACATTTATTAAAAAATAACAGGATTTATCTCAAAGGGTATGACTTTTGACTGTATTTCATTTTAGCACATCAGCATGCAGATCCAAAATTATTAATACAACCATGAATACAACACATTATAATAAAGTGCAGTGCTTTTTTTTCTGGCGGAACGCACCGGGACAACGTTCCGGTACCTTTTTTACATAGACTTTTGTTTATTATTTTCAGTGTTATTTCTTTAGGACATGACGGCACTCCGGTACCTTTTCTTTTAGAAAAATAGCACGATAAAGTGTATATAATATAATCCATTATGCATTATTATTGTGTTACTATATATGTTACAGTGAATTTATAAATTTTAACTTGAAATAATTTATTTAGTAACATTTTAAAATTTTTGTAGGCTTAAAAAAATAACATCAATAAGTTGAATAAATACCAAATTTTTGGCATTTAGATATTCATTTTCAAGAAACCTTGTTATTTTATTTATTTAATTTTGAGTAAGTTGAATAATCTAAAATGTCATGTCATAGCTCCAAATACTCAGATGTCATATTTCCATATATTTTAGTACAATGAATTGTCATTTAACAAACGATTTGTGTTTAAGCCATTGAGAAATGTAATTTTCAATGCCATATGGGAAAATAAATCTCATTGATTCAATGAAATCAATGGAACCTTGTTTCTGGGAAACAGCTAAATGATTACAAACCTCTATTACAATTAGTATTACTAGAATTAGTAATTTCAGATTACTTTAATTATAGAACAATCTGATAATACTGTCTTTGGCATTTGCCAACCAATTAGTACATACGTTTATTTATTAAAAATATTTATTTATTTCAAGCATTATATTATTGTTACCTTTCATACTCAACTAAATTCCATGATAGACTTTAAACTGTGTGTACTTTCCATGGCTTCTTCTGACTAGTATACACTTAAAGTTGTAAAACACATCTAATAATTTATTTTTATTTGAAATTCAAATGACGTCAATATTTCATTTACGTAGGAGTCAAGAGTGTGGGCTTACTACTACTAGTCACTACTCCTTGTTGCCGTTGGTCTATCACTCACACAGCACCAAGTTCATTTCGATTAAATTTTATGTCTGAAACTGTAACGCATGAACTTTGGATTCGTTGACACCGTTACTGGACAACTGTGTGCTTTCACGAAAATACCGACGAAATTATCGGTTACAGGTAGCCTAAAACGATGTGTTTACATTACTAAGAGATAACTTATCAATAAAAATAGTTTTACGGGTATTCCCATTGTCTAAAAATATCTGTAAGACGCACTTGCCTCTATAAGTAGACTAAATATGATGCGTAATCATTGTAAATAAAAATAAATTGGGCGATTAGGTTACATTTTCCATGTTAAATCAAGCTTGATCAAGACAATTTTTATTCAATGATATGCTTTTCAAGCAATTTAGAAAATGTACATTTTCTTCTTAAAAATACCTCATTATAACAAAATTCATCACCAACTTTCCCTCTAAACTAATCTAAACAGCGCAAAATATGGCCAATTTCAGTGTATTGATTGTATTATAAATAATTGTGTTGTATATGTATGTTCTTCAGGGGGGACCGACAGATTTTTTTTACTTCATCACCCAACTGTAACAACCCAACTGTAACAACCCAACTGTAACAAAAACGAAATCATGCCACCGCTCATTATGATAATAGCCAAGGGCCCTGCATGATGCCTTCGACCCCCTCTCACTTCCCCCCTCCCCATCCCTTTTTCAATGAAAGGCCACCTCTATTATCCTTCACAAATTATCACGGCTATTTAAATCATGCGGCCTGTGTAAAATTATGTCCAAATGCCTAAATGTTGCAAATCTTTAATTGACAAATTATTTTTTTTTTTTTAATTCCAATTAAGTCCCACCATAAGTTTTCACACCCATTGGTTTGGATATAATTGTTTCCCCATTTAAAGTAAAAAAAAAAGTTCACATTTCAAAATAGTTAACACCATCTTCTCTCTCAGAGAATGCACGTCATAACCATCCTCTTGATTGATGGGCTGTTCTTTCATTTTTTTTACTCACGTCATATCCGTCTCATCACCTATGACGTAATTAAGTGGTTCTCAAACTTTTGCAACTCACGACCAACTAAAAAACATTCTCGGATACAATAAGAGACAGAACATCTAACCAGCATTGTATACATTCTCCATTATAAAAATGACTTAATATTTTGGCGACCCACTTCAGAACATTGCTACCCTCACTTTGAGAAGCACTGGGCCATATACTTGGAACTCATCTTAGTTGGAACTTAGCATCAGCACACCAACTATTTTTTTTTTTGGGATTAAGGGGAGGGGACACAAGGCAAAAGTACATTTTGGTACCTTAGTTGGTCCCAGGCAAAGATGCTGTCAAGGTTCCCACTTGCAAATATTGTACCCCAAAAAATCTTTGACATTATCCTGTTAAGCCATGCTTAGGTAGCTGCCAGACAGCAGTCCCAACCGAGGGAGGGGGTGGAGCTAGGCAGTCCATACATAACAGCGGCTATGGTTCAATCAGCGCATAGTTATTGTCTTCTGAATGAAAATCAATCAGCGCATAGTTAGTGTCTTCTGAATGAAAATCAATCAGCGCATAGTTATTGTCTTCTGAATGAAAATCAATCAGCGCATAGTTAGTGTCTTCTGAATGAAAATCAATCAGCGCATAGTTATTGTCTTCTGAATGAAAATCAATCAGCGCATAGTTAGTGTCTTCTGAATGAAAATCAATCAGCGCATAGTTAGTGTCTTCTGAATGAAAATCAGTCAGCGCACTTATGTCGCCCTGGTGGAGAAGATTTTTTTTCACCAGTAATTTGGAAATTTAGACATTTTGGGCGGGCGACATGCACATTCATTTTATTTTATTAGTTGTTTTTTTTTTAACTATTTAGCAAATCTAGTCAATATTGACTCCTACACGTTTATAAAAAGTGTGTTTTTCTCTCATTTGGTCATCAGTTCTTTTTTAATGCATTATGTTTTTTTTAATGAATGAAAGCAAGCAAGGGAAAAAACATTGTTTTTTTTTTGGTTTTACTGGTCTCCTCCCCCCAACTCCCACCCCCTAACACCCCCGCCCTCCCACAACTACCCCCCCTCCCGAATGTCGCCCAGTAAAAAAATCCCTCAAATTATGCGCGGCAAAGGACAGTTTCAAAAGTGTCCCCGGTTATTCATCAAATTTCAATCTTCGTCGGAAAACTCCAGCCAACCAATTGTTTGTCAACAAGTAAAGCCACTTAAAAGCATCACGTTAAATGTGGGATAAAATGAACAAAGTATAACCGGGAAAAAAAATATGTGTCGCATAATCAATGGCATACTATCAACTCAACGACGCATTAAAAAAAATTAAATAGAAATTAAATTCAAGTTGCCCCCTCCCCAACCCTATTTCTGCGAAATATTTAACTAAACAGTAGAACAGATTGTTCGCTAATAAGATTCTGTGTCTTCGGCCCCAGGCCAGATCATTTAAACAATTTTTGATTGACGTTCGGAATCATTAAGTAATTTCTTAAAGCTCACCATTTCAGAAATTTGAAATTTCGATTTTAAATTTCACGTGTGTGAAAAAGTCGTAATAATAAGAGTCAGGCCCGTAGCGTGCGGGGGCCTGGGGGGGGTCCGCCCCCCATCCGGCGTTTTATCTGGCCCCCTCTGCCTGTTTGCTCTATTTAGTAACATTTATTCCGGCCCCCCCCCCCGCTATTGGCCTGACCCCTGCTGTAGAATGCCTGGCCCCTGCTGTACGCTACGGGGCTGATAAGAGTCATAATATGCGTCCTATAATATCGAAATGCTCGTATTGCGACATTGGAAAAAAAGCTTACATATATCCTTAACCTACAAAAGAAGGGTGACTGTCATATCCATACAGCCGTTTGTTTTGTGTATAAGCCAAGGGGATTTCCCTGAAAAAAAAATGTAATAATGGTAGGCTATTTTTAGAGTGTTTGAAAAGTCTTTGTGGCTGTAAGTCAGCCGTTAATATTACCCCTTAGCAGAGGCGCAACTAGACCAAACTTTCGGGGGGGGGGGCAAAAAAAAAAATCACTTGTATTAAAAAATCACATTATTTATATATTTGTATTTTATTTTAAACAAATTTTGGTCCAATCTTTTAATTTTTTTTATTTCGGAGGGGCAAATGCCCCCAATGCCGCCCCCCCCCTAGTTGCGCCACTGCCCCTTAGTGAATCTCAAAATATCAAATAAGCAATGCAGGATTTTCGTATCAGCTAAACAAGCTATACCTTAGGGTCCGAGTGAGCAATTGTCATATATACTTAAACATGTGACACTGACATAACATAGTTCTGGATTTATACAAGGCCCCCGTATCTCAAATAGCTTAGGGCCGTATGAAGTTTACCTTCGCCCCTGCAAATAAATCAGTTGATATGTTAAGGGGAGTGGGTGTGGTGAGGCAGTCACTCACTAAAAATAAATTATACAGTAACAAATAAATAAATAAAGATAACAGATGAACGCATTACAATAAATGATATATAAGGTGTGTGTGTGTATATATATATATATATATATACAGGGCCGCCGAGAGGGGGGCAGGGGGTCATTGCCAGGGGGCCCGCATTTGTAAGGGAGCATAAAGGGGGCCCCGAACATGTGAATTTTTTCACGACTCATTGTTTATTAAGGGGGTCCGCAATGATGTCCTGCCCTGGGGCCCGCGTTGGCTCTCGGTGCCACTGTATATATATATATTCAAGTATATATATATATATATGATTCCAATCAGCTTCTACCGAGGGGGCCCTATAGATGCGGGGCCATGGTCGGTTGTCAAAGTCACCATGTATCAACTTCTATCATTACGTGGTCACAATTAGAAATTCATGTTTTAAATTTAAAACTTGCACCGTTAAGTCATATATAAAAGCGAATTAAAACTACAAATATATATATATATATATATATATATATATATATATACATATATATATATATATATATATTGCCGTTTGACATTATCAGTCAAGTGTAATTATGACGCGGTACGTCTGATGGGAAAGTGCATCAAAAACATATGTTCATACAGCACACGGCTGATCTGGCAGTAAGACGACATAGTACGACAGTCTTGTACGTCCAAGCATCCAGAAGTAAGCACTTGAAAACGTTTATAAATCCACTTTGAAACGTTAAATAAAGAAAACAACAGTGGAGTTTGCTTTTTTTTTTTTTTTTTGTTTTTTTAAAGTTTAAACAGACACATAATGTGCGACACTGTCATTCTCAGCCTAGCAGACGTAAGTGAAGGTAAACAGAGGAGTTTCTTTCATTTTTTGTTTAATATTCAGTGCCCGAGGCAAAAAAATTCACGACGCTGAACTGACAAACAACACATTCGATCTGACCGTGTAATGCACACTGCACTCTTTATATAAACGTGTAATGCACATTTAAATTAGACTGTTGCAATACGCATTTTTTTTAACTTGACTTATAATGCGCAATTGATTTGACAGTGTAAAATACGTTGCACATTTGATTTGACATTCTTTTGAATACACACTGAACAGATCAGTGTAGCACACGTATAATTTGCGGATGTGTTTTACACATTAGTTGTTAAAATGTGCTGCTCACTGACTAACATTAGTTCCGGCACTATTAAAAATACTGTGCAGTTGTTTATGAAATGGTTATGGAGCACACTGCATATTAGTGTTGTTTTAGTCCCAGGTCATATTTTAGTTTCAGTTTTTATTTCGTTTTTTCTGTAATAATTTTAGTTTTCGTCTAGTTTTAGTCTTGCTGCTAATTTTAGTTTTAGTTTTCGTCGACGAAAACAACACTACTGCATATTTATTTTCTGACTGTGTAGCTCATTTGTTACAATTTACACTTTTTAGCACACGTTAATGTGCCCCATTTGCCAATCTGATAATAAATTATTCGCGAATTTTAATGAACAGGTTTTACTTTTAAAGTGTGAGAACGAAAAAGCTGACACGCTTGCTCACAAGCATTGAACAGTTAGTGGACCACGCTGGGAGCCCATCTTCAGCTGTCATCATGTTGCCTCTGTTGAGCCTCATCGTCGGAGCGACGGCAACGCTGCTCTTTCTCCTGTACCTGTCTGGGACATTCTGGAGGGACATCTACACCATCTTCATTGGCATCAGGACCAAAAGAACGATGATCAACTCCATCAGAAGCAACACCTTTCTGATTGACCTGTTTGAGAGGCAGGTGTCCAGAAGACGGAAGCATCCGTTTCTGGTTTTCAAGGAAGAGACTTACAGTTACGAAGATGCGGACAGAATGGCGAACAGAGTCGGGCGAGTGCTGCTGAAGCTGGGTGTTGCAACTGGAGACATCGTAGCTGTAGCAATGTCCAACGAACCAGCTTTTGTTTTCTTATATTTAGGTAGGGCAAGATTTTATCATCTTGTTAGATCATTAACCCAAAATGTTTTTTTTTTTGTTGTTGAGCAGTTATTATAAAATATTTCAACCATTTTCTGTTTAGATCTGTCTGCTTAAAACGCCTGTCTAGCTGTCTCTATATTAAGTCTGTTTTTAAAGACTGCAACGTAACATAATTCAACAGGTGTGCTAAAGATTGGCGCTCGTATCACACTAGTAAATCACCATTTGAAGGGCGAAGCTTTACGTCATAGTATTATCTGCAGTGGACCCAAGATTGTCATTCTTGGTAAAGGTATGGGCAGAGGGAATTTTGTTTTGTTGATCATTATGTGTGTTTTTGTTTTTTTTCACTATGTTTGTTGATCACTATGTTTGTTTGTCATTATGTTTGTTGATCACTATGTTTGTTGGTCACTTTGTATCACTTTGTTTGTTGGTCACTTTGTATCACTATGTTTGTAGATCACTTTGTATCACTATGTTTGTAGATCACTTTGTATCACTATGTTTGTTGGTCACTTTGTATCACTATGTTTGTTGGTCACTTTGTATCACTATGTTTACTAAATGACATTCACGGTGTCTATTACCATTGTTTACAGACGCATCCAATAACGGTGATTTATTTAATAAAGGGTTTCATTACAATTGAGGCCTTACTATATCGCATCTCACTTATACTCAAAACATAATTCATTCCTGCACATGTAGAGTCAATGATAACATAATGGCCGTGTTCACATATTATAAAACGTTTCAATGGGGAAGGCGGCGGCTCCTGTTTTGTTACACTACATTCATTTGCGATGTGGCTGGTCGCAAACTGTATTACATTATTTTAATACATAATAAGAAAATTAAACAAAATATGGACATTACTTTAAACTTAATTCACTGCATACTGAGGCGATTAAAATTCAATTAAACAGACAGACCAGAATTTTTTTTTTCGTTTTTTTTTAAGTGGGTCGTGAAAAAACCAACAACAACAGCTCTCATCGTGGGTCACGAAATGTAAAAGTTTGAGAAACAGTGTCCAATGCAAATGTCTGACCATAAATAAAATAATTGTCTTTTAATAGATTTAAGTAATTCAGTCATTATCATAGAATAAATATTATACAGAATGCGCATCGTCAATTTAAATTGATTATCCCGAAATCCGCCATATTTGTGTATTATTATATTATCAATATGTAGGCGCTATACTATAAAAAAGGTAAATAACAAAAATGGCGGCATTCGTTTAGGGATTGGTTGAGGACTTGATAAATAGCGACGTGCTTTATGCATAATTTATATTCTGTGATCATCATCGTTTGCTTACAGTGCGTTCTAATCTTTTGTCAGAATAAAAATGGATATAAAACATTCTTACCTATTCATATATTTGTAATAAAAACATCAAGTGATTTTTAATACGAACATAAAAACACTTAGTACGCGCTATATCCTAGTATTCTCGAAGCTGTTTCTATACACAAGACAGAACGTACTGGTGATGTTATAATAACTCTTCACTTTGTGTCTCTGCAGATTTAGAAAATGACCTGCCACAACGTGTGGCTAATCTGGAGCCGAAAGTGCCATTACCCACCTATGTGTACCACTCCAACAAACAAGAAATCTTCCCCAGCCTACAGACTCACCTGAAGGAGGAGTCCGACTCAACAATTGATCCCAGCGTAAGGTCAAATGTTAAACTGACCGATCCAGCCGCCTATATACTCACGTCAGGAACTACTGGTGAGACTGTTGATCATTCAGAAAAAAAAATACTTTATCATCTTCACCGTCCAAAAATTTAAAAAAACATGAATAAGAAATGTAATACAATTATTTAAACACAATAATATAGACATTTACTGCGAACCTTAACACACAGATTTTTAAGATCCATTTCAGAACATATATCTGATTGGTAGATGTACGAACTATTTTTTACAGTCTTCTGCACCACACCCACCTTATTTATGTATGTTTTAGTTATATGTTCATCAACCGATTTCAATACAGTAAACACAGTTCGATTCCGGAATCTAAAAGCACGTAGGCGTACAAAGCTCATATAACACATCCGTAAATGACAAAACATTGAAAATAGGTGAATGAGACATGTATCTGTATTTTTTTTTTCAAATCTCATTGTACAAAAAGAGGTTATGTGTCCGCTATGTCATGTGACCGTGTAAGGGCTTAAGAAATAGACTTAGTGCAAGAAATACTAACATGATACTTAATATCCAGATACAGGGAGAAAACTGTGTCAAGACAATAAGCGTGATGAAAAATAATCTACCATTGGAAAACATAACATAAACAAACATACGGGCTCAGAGATAGTAGACTTACAGCTATCTGGATGCATTGATAGTAGACATAGTTATACAGCTATCTGGATGCATTGATAGTATATATACAGCTATCTGGATGCATTGATAGTAGACATACAGCTATATGGATGCATTGATAGTAGACATAGTTATACAGCTATCTGGATGCATTGATAGTATATATATACAGCTATCTGGATGCATTGATAGTATATATACAGCTATCTGGATGCATTAATAGTATATATACAGCTATCTGGATGCATTGATAGTAGACATACAGCTATCTGGATGCATTGATAGTAGACATACAGCTATCTGGATGCATTGATAGTAGACATACAGCTATCTGGGTAGGGGGGGGGCTTAAAATATGTATTGACAATATGTGACGTCTTTAATGTTCCACATATTTGAAATATTCTACGAGAACGTCCATACTATAACTTGTATTTTCCTCCAACATTGTTTATCATGTGTCGAAGTTCTTACGATTATAAAAACATGGTGTAGTAAAATAAAGCAATTTAAAAAATAAATAAATAAATAGCATGTTTTTAATGTAGAGTCAATCTATTTTTGACCTGAAATCTATTGTTAAAGCAAGTGTATAACATAAACTGGTTAAGGGAAAAAAATTGTCATGTTGAGCTGCTGTATGCAGAGAGTGAGTCCATTAAGTATACATCTGCTCACACGGTGTGTTTAAAGTGTTGTGCGTGTTTAGTGTCAACACTCAGCTCACCCATCAGATTTATGTTTCGTACAAACTTTCACTAGACCACAACTTCTTCACAATTTGTTCGACAACGACAATGGTGGAGGTGGGTAAGGAAAGGGGGGGGGGGTCCGGAACACATTTGGGGTAAGAGGCTCATGTGTTGTGGGTCTAGCCAGGCTAAGTACCGGGATGTTGAAACATTGCAATTGTGGATGGGGGAGGTAGGGATTAGTAAAGGGGAGACAAGAGGACGTGGAGTTAAGGTACATGTTGTCAATAGTCACAATACAAGCGCAACGTTTAATTGTACACTACATGTAGGTGTGCATCAATTTTTTCTACAAAGAGATGTAAAACATCTAAAGTGGTAAAGTCGGTTCAATTTAGTAAGGAGATTCTTTTTTTTTAATTGCGAACAGCAAATTATGGGTTGTACCCACCTTCACGTCATTGCCTATTATGGGTTGTACCCACCTTCACGTCATTGCAAATTATGGGTTGGACCCACCTTCACGTCATTGCAAATTATGGGTTGTACCCACCTTCACGTCATTGCAAATTATTGGCTGTACCCACCTTCACGTCATTGCAAATTATGGGTTGGACCCACCTTCACGTCATTGCAAATTATGGGTTGTACCCACCTTCACGTCATTGCAAATTATGGGTTGGACCCACCTTCTCGTCATTGCAAATTATGGATTGGACCCACCTTCACGTCATTGCAAATTATGGGTTGTACCCACCTTCACGTATTGCAAATTATGGGTTGGACCCACCTTCACGTCATTGCAAATTATGGGTTGTACCCACCTTCACGTCATTGCAAATTATTGGCTGTACCCACCTTCACGTCATTGCAAATTATGGGTTGGACCCACCTTCACGTCATTGCAAATTATGGGTTGTACCCACCTTCACGTCATTGCAAATTATGGGTTGGACCCACCTTCTCGTCATTGCAAATTATGGATTGGACCCACCTTCACGTCATTGCAAATTATGGGTTGTACCCACCTTCACGTGCAATTACAGACAGAAGTTCAGAAAAGAATACTATAAGAGTCAATTATCATTTGACAGAATAGACCTATGAGACACAAAACGATTAGACACAGATGATGAGACACAGACGGTGAGACACAGACTATACGAAATATAAAATGAGACACAGAAAAATTAGACACATACGATGGTACACAGTTGGTGAGACTCATACGTTCATAAGTAGAGTAAAGATATAATTTAACAGCTAAAAAAGGTATTTGAACTGGTCTGTTTGTTTTATTGAGTCAGATTTATTTGAAGGGAATTATCCTTCTCGTTGTTTATATTATATTGGGATAAATATTTCAATTCACAGGTTACCACAAAGAATAGAAAAAAAATGTTACACGGTACTAACATTTCTCATTATTCAAAATACATGTATGGATGGTGTACTTTACAATGAAACACTAGTCAACTAAGCTATAAGATATCCGTTAGTTTGCCGCCCTATTGAAGGTGTCTATAAGACCTTCCATCTGTCGGAAATTCCGCTATCTAGACTTCGCGAATAAATACTAATCGAAATACTCAGACAAGTTCGGGTTTCCGCTGCTGATCTGTATAATGGTGAATAGCAATGGCGTAGTCAGGTTTGGGCGGAGGAAACTTTCCGCTCCTTGGGCACTCGCCTTGCCACCAGCCAGGGGCGTCATCTGTAGTACTTCAGTAGTTTTTTGGCAAGGATTAAGAGGCGGCATTTACAGAGTACGCACGGACTCCAATAATCTTGTCTAAGCTAAATATACTTTAACTTTTATGTCAATGCGTAGTCTGTAAAGGTGTAGTATAGACCATATAATTATTTAAATCTGATCTATATCATGTAACATATTGAAACTTATTGTGAAACTAATAGTTTAAATAATGTATTTTTAGGTAATAGTCTCATTTCGTTACATGTTCATTTTTATTACACTGCAAAACATGATAGCTTTGTGTACACATGTGTTAAGTTATTGAAATTAGGTCATGTAATATACTTACAACTTTTTTTTTCAAGTCAATTTACGTTATTTTAACATATAGCTAATTGTTTAATGCAAGAAAAATAACGATTTTTGACAACATGTTTCAAAGAACGTACTTATTTCTTAAAACTTAGCAATGACAATGTTATAAAATAAAAATAAAATAAAAATTACCTCAATAAAGTAATAATGTTTGATGTAATTGATAATTGAACACAGCTCTTCGAAAAGTCATCCAATTTATTGTTCCTGGTCTGTAGTCTTAAGACTAATGTTCGATGATATCATTTGGGCTATTTTAAATCGAAGACCACAACAAATTCTGTTGTATAGGAGACACAACAAGGATGATAACTCCATTCGCTCTTATCTATATATCTGAATGCAACTAAAGTGTTATATATATATAAAGATAAGTAGACGCTGAAGAGTACTGTCAGATGTAGTTATAAGGCATAAGGTTATCTTAGCCACTCGGCTCACGTAACGAGTTATTAATCTTGGCACGGCGTGCCGTTACGCGATTGTTTAAAGTGTGTTGCGACTGTAGCCATATATCACTGCATCATTTACAAGACCCTGGTTCTTGTTATCACACAGGGCTACCAAAGCCAGCCATTATAACACACATGAAAGCTCTGCAATGCAGCCATGTGTACAGCCCTGTAGGATTCTCAAAACACGAAGTTCTGTACCTCACGCTACCACTGTATCACGCATCTGGTCTGAATCTAGCGCTACACAATGTTATCAGTGTAGGTATGTCTCAACTTTAGATTATTAAACAAGCACTTCATAATTTTTTATCAATTTCAGTAAGTATCAAATTAAAGATTAGTTATTGGAGAGTTAATTAGTTGGAAATACGTTGTAATTTATTCAGAAATTCTGAATTTAAATATGTCTGCTATGTATTTTGTTTAAACTCAAGGGTATCGAAGAATCCGATAAAACAGTTTTTTATGGCTTTAAATTTAGATTGTTTATAGATTGTATAAAATAAATTCATTTATACATTTTTGGGATCTTCATTCATTAATTATATCATAGTCTCTTTTCATGGGGAAAAATATAACAACATTTGGAAATAAAATTAACTATGAAATGTACTTTAGTTATCCATTACAGATTATAATAACAATAAATCATTGAATGGAGTAAGCTTTACTGACTAATATTTTATTTCCAGGAGCAACATTAGTACTGCGAGAAAAGTTCTCGGCTTCTCATTTTTGGTCTGACTGTTGCAAATATAATGTCACAAGTTTTCAGTACATTGGAGAAATGTTGCGGTACTTGGTCAATCTCCCCACGGTGGGTCTAGCAAGCATACAGATACTTTCACTGGCTGACTATCACTGTATCATTATAGTTTATTTCTCTTTCTCTTTCTCTCTCTCTCTCTCTCTCTATATATATATATATATATATATATATAAATATATATATATATATATCAGGGACGAGGCATGAGTGTTGCTGGTCATAACTCTTAGAGAAAAATTTATTGATGTTTTTATACTATATGCAAAGCACAAATGTGTATAAATAAATGTGTGTGTGCGTATATATATATATATATATATATATATATATATATGTATAAATTATTAGATTAATAACATATGCGCTATATATAGAAATGAAACATATATATATATATATATATCTATATTTGAACTTGTAGTTATTTTATTATGTATGATTATGCTAACTATATTCAATAAACATAGTACCATTATATAGCATTTTTTATAAATATGACTATAACCGGTGATTCACTGTCCATACAACAGGATCCGAATGAAAACAGACACTGCGTCACAAAAGCCATAGGAAACGGCCTGCGACAAGACATATGGACCAACTTTAAAAGGCGCTTCCAGGTGGCGCACATTTATGAGTTTTATGGGTCAACGGAGCTCCCAGCAGGCTGCACGAACTTCTTCAACGTGCCAGGAAGTGTTGGCCGATGGTCTCCTTTACTGGCAAGTTTGATAAATTAGGGCGTAGGTCTACTAACTGAATCAAGCATGCGTTATCATTGAAAAAAAATATGTAAGAGACACATGCCCGTATTCTTAAAAGAGGTAAATCTTCCTTGTGTTGAATATATAGTTAAATCCTAAGCTTTCACACAAGGATTATATATATATATATATATATATATATATATATATATATATATATATATATACTAGCTACTAAGCCCGGCGTTGCCCGGGAAATATTGGTGTCATGTGACACCCCTTTCTAATCAATTTAAATGCTGCATTTTTACATACGATTGATGAAGTTATATTCACTTAGGTAAATATATTAATGCTAATTTATGCCATCTACCTAACGTACAGAAATGACTTACTTTTTATACGTCACAAATTACGTTTTACCCGTCAATGCTAACCAACCAAATCAAACCAAATAACCAAACAAACAAACCAACCGAACCAAACTAATTAAACAACAAACCAACCAACCAATCAAACCAACCAAACTAACCAATCAACCAAGCAAAACCCTTCACAAATTACGTTTTACCCTTCAACGCTAACCAACCAAACCAAACCAAACAACTAACCACACAACCAACCAATCAAACCAGCTAACCAAACCAGCAAACAAAACAAACCAATCGAACCAACCAATCATACCAAACCAAACACCATAAGTTAAAGTTATGGGTGCTAATTTATGCCACCTACCTAATGTGCAGAAATGACCTACATTTCCTGCGTCACAGATTACGTTTTACCCGTCAACGCTAATTGCAGTAATTAATTCTCTCAATGCCCCGCGCGCAAGTTCAATTCGGCTTCTAACTTTCTTTCTTAATTTCTTACTTCTTACACGCTGTCCTTATATATAGTGATATATATATATTTAATCGACACAAATTTCATGCAATTTACCTTTTACATCGAGATTTCACGTAAACAGGCCGGACTAAAGATACTGTTGGCCCAAGGGATGTAACCAAAAAAAAGGACCCAATTTATGCGAATAAAATTACTAAACATATCTTCTCTGAATAGTAATATGTCCCTCCACCAAGGGCGGCTCTTGGCGGCCCTGGGCAGGCAAAGAATCGGCTGTCCCTTCGTTTCATATACAAGTACTACACCTGTTTCCAGAAGATAAAAACTGTTATTCATATTCTATGACGTTTAATAGTATGCAGTTTAGCAGTGTCAAATCACGGAGAAAACTTATAATCTCTTAAACTGGGCCCGATATTTCGTCGATTGTAGGTTTTATTGACCTGATGTTGAGCGCGGCCCAACTTGTGAGATGATCGCGGCCCTGCTTGTGCGATGATTATATTGATATTATTAATGTCTGTCTCTCTGTGTGTGTATGTGTGTGTGTGTCTGCGTGTGTATTTCCATAGAAATATAACAAAGTCATGTTAAAAAATACTGATAATCATAAATATAAATTAACGAATATTACTGTTAGAGGTTAAAGTACATTAAGGGAACTTTTGTTCAGTGTTTACATCTATTATACGTTGTTAACTGCCTACCTTAATTTTTTTACAGAGATCCTTTTCAAATCTCATTATTGTTCGCATTGATCCCAACACGAACGAACCATTCCGTGATCAGCACGGGCGTTGTGAACTGATTAAACCAGGTAATTCTGATATCCAGGAAGTAGATTGAACGTTTCCCAGCATGAACTAAATGCAAACAACACAGTGTCGTGATAAATTTATAGGTCACTAGCAAGTGATGATATAACGCAACCTTGTAGGTTGTTTTTATTAAATGTCGGTTAAATCTTAACTGAACACACACACACACACACACACACACACAAACACACACACACACATATATATATATATATATATATATATATATTGAAATGGTTAAGATGTTTAGCTATCGATCAATTAATTAAAATAGTATAGGCCTCTAAATTCAATACAATGCCATAATTCCTATACTTTAAATTTACTCAGAAGTTAGTATTTCAAAAGTTAGTTTTAACAGCGGATGAACTAGATTCATCCAGGTCTTCAACAGGGATCATGTAAAACCCTAACTTTTTGGTACTAAATATGGTTCTACATGTAAAACTGTTTTTTTTTTTTAAATAAAATTAACAGTACAAATCTTGTTGTGTCTATAACAATATGGTCAACATGTATTTTTCCCTGAATGGTTTTATTATTTTTTTAGGAGCCTAGTATTTTCTTAACCAGTTTTCTGCCTCTTCTGAATTAATTGAGCAATACACTTGCCTGTCTAGCCTTTATTTGCCTGTCTAGCCTTTATTTGCCTGTCTAGCCTTTATTTGTCTGTCTAGCACTTATTTGCCTGTCTAGCACTTATTTGCCTGTCTAGCCCTTATATGTCTGTCTTGAGAGTTCTATGCTGTGATTACTTTTTCACTTTATTCTTTAGGAGAGTATGGTGTCATGTTGGCTAAACTAACGGACAAGATAACATTTGATGGCTACTTAGGTCCTGCCTCGGACACAAGCAGCAGAATTATAAAAGATATTTTAGAGGAAGGAGACTTTTACGTCAACACAAACGACGTCTTCTCATTGGACAGTCAGTACAACCTGTATTTTAAAGATCGACTTGGGGATTCATTTAGGTGAGTTGAATCCTCAATTGCATTCATATTTTGGTACTAGAAATGTTGACTCTTTAAAGTATGATTAACAGAATGAATCCAAGAATCAATCAGCAGCTTGTCTTAGATTAGACTGTTATGTGAGTAAACAGATTCGTATTTTTGATAGGATATGTTTTTTACAGGTTATTGAAGACAGAGCATTTCTTATAGAAAAGCAAAATTATCCACTGCCTGGGTTGTTCAAAGAGAATCTTACAGTACATATTCTTATCAACTTTGACATTTAATACCCAGATACGTGTGTTTGTTAATGGCCTTGAATTATTTCAAAATCTCTGCCTAGGCTATAACCCTCCCCCCCCCCAAAGAAATAAAGAAAGGCTCTGGGTAAAGAATAATAAAGACTAGCTATACCCAGGCACGCCGAGAGGGGGGCGGGGGGGGGTCATTGCCAGGGGGGCCGCATCTGTAAGGGGGCCCGGCAGCCCCGACCATGTCAATTTTTTCACGACTTATTGTTTATTAAGGGGCCCGCAATGATGTCCTGCCCTGGGGCCCGTGTTGGCTCTCGGTGCCACTGGCCTTACCCCGCAAAACTTTTGCGTAGGGTTATATCCCCTTAGGCTTGATCAGTACGCTATGTTATTTTTTGTTTCGGGCAGATCCGATTTTTTCATGATTGTATTTTAAACTAGGATGCTGTTGTATTAATTCTTTTCTTTCGATTTAACGCAGAACCCAAATCGCTATTATTTTATTAGATTTCTCTTTTAATCATAAAGGTGGAAAGGCGAAAATGTGTCAACAGCCGAAGTTTCTAATGCCATGAATAGTGCGGAATTTGTAATGGACACGAATGTTTATGGTGTAGAGATACCTGGTTAGTACATCTCTATGTATATTCTATTATCAGTAGGGGTTTGCCGGACACGTTTTTTCCAACCGGATCCGGATCCGGATTTTCTTATGCAAAATTCGCCGGATCCGGTACCGGATCCGGATTATCCCGGATTCCGGTACTTTGCAGATACCGGTAAATCTGAGGGGTTAATGATTGCGGTTAAGATGACGTCACGAATAATAATTACTCATCCCCGCACTATCATGTATGGGATTGGGCCGATTGGCCAATATTAGCGGTGCTGACTCTATGTTCAAAACATTAAACAAGCTCAACGCTCGAAACAATCGATTAATGTATCGTGATCGTGTGGAATTCGGGAAAGAGAATTACTTTTATTTCAGATTATGATCCGGTAAGTCACAAAATCTGGCAAATTCTGAAACCCGGTATATTCCGGATTCCGGATCCGGTTGTTCTGGAACATGTAAATCCGGCGGAACCGGATTTCACCGGTTAGTGCAAAATCCGGCGGAACCGGATTCCGGCACACCCCTAATTATCACCTTATAGGTAAAAAGTGTCTGCGTATGACCCAAATATACCCAGAAAGGCTATGCTTTACATTAACTAACATGTTTAAAAAAAATATCACTGGCTTAAGAACATGTTGATTACATAACTCTTTTTTTTGTTTTGTATTACATCTGATAACCAGATGTTACCAAAAGAAAGATAAGTTATTTCAATATGTGTAGAGTACACGTTTTTCAAATATATTGATATATGAATAGATTAGCTTTAATCTACCATGATATACCTACAATTTGTTATAGACTGTTGCTTCTTTCTTACTATGATTGCTGACTCATCTGTGGCTTATTGTTGATTACTTAATCATCTATTGATTGCTTAGTCATCGACTTGATTACTTAATCATCTGTCATTTACTTAAACACCTGTCATTTACTTGATCGTCTGTTAATTACTTATCATCTGTTGATTACCGAATCATCTGACGATTACTTAATTGTCTATGATTTATCAGATATGACTTATTTGTGGATATCTTTATAATGATACATAATTACGTATGGCTTTTGAATGTTTACTTAATCACCAATGACTAATGTTCTGTTTAAAGGATGTGAGGGTAAAGCTGGCATGGCAGCCATAAATCTACGGGGCAATGAGCACCCGGATCAGAGCAAGATTTCTGAACTAGGTCATCTGTGTAGGGAGATGCTACCTGGATATGCCAGGCCGAGGTAAACTTTCGGACGATTTCAGTTCAATATATTTTATTGTTGTTTTTAGCCTCTCAAAAATCACATGTGTGTGTTATATATTTCTGATGAATCTATATTTTAAAAAACCACCAAGACACTAGAGAACCAAGCCAATCACTTGATGAAATGTGCCTTCACTGTTAATAACCCACACATTGCTCATAGCAATGATTATAATATCATTGGCAATAAAAACTAATTTAGTTTCCAGCATTTGCATTGGAATAATTCCCATTAGTGGGTCTTATTTTGCGCACCTTTCAATAATTTTAAAAACATGTATTATAAACTTTATTCTTTTGCTAGTTTTCAAATGATTTCCTTTATTATATGATAACAGTTACCGTGACAATAATAACATGGAAAATAAAATTCATAAATAAAATAAATGAATAAAGTTGTAAATATGCGCAGTATAGTCATTATAGTTGTGCCATTAAACAAGACTGAACTAAATATTGGCGGTGGGTCACCTGAAACCCAATGGCGGTGGGTGGAAAATCTTGGGCGCCCTCCCCCATCGCCCCTCCCCTTCTTCCCCCCTCACAAGAAAAAAGAGGGGTGATAAAATTGGACTGAAAGACACACTGTTGGTAGGAAAAAAAACAAAAATATTTAAAGTTCTACAACACATTGTATGTTTATTGAAGTACAGGAAATCTCGTGTTGTGTTAAAAAGAATTAGCAGGTGAATGTAGACTAATATAAGATGTGTTTTGAAAGTTAATATCTTAATACTTTGAGTCTGAGCTTCCTAGGACCGGATCTTTAAACGTTCAATGTTTAAGATAGGATGGATGGTGTGAAAACGGGGTGGTCCGGTAACCAGGGTCATGTGGTACATTTTCTCATTATTCACAGTCTGCTGTCCCCTGAAGACTTTTCTTTTAAGTAACGTTATATTCTGCTGTTAACCCCCCCCCCTTCCCCCATACGGTGCCACCTGATTTCGACACCTCTTTGTACCATATCACAACACGGACCTGCTGGCAACCTGGGTTTGCTTTAGTTGGCATCACTTTACATCAGATTTTACTTTCTATCTCTCTCTCTCTCTCTCTCTCTCTCTCTCTCTCACTCTCTATCTCTCTCTCTCTCTCTCTCTCTCACTCTCTATCTCTCAATAAATAAATAAATAAATATATATATATATATATATATATATATATATATACATATAAATTTATAAATGTATATATATATATATAATACCACACCCTCACTGTGGAATGAGACACTATATTCTGTTTTAGGTTTCTACGTTTTCAACACCAGATGAGTCTGACCAGTACATTTAAACAACAGAAAGTGGACCTGGTCAAAGATGGGTTTAATCCGGAACACGTTAAAGATCCGTTATACTATTTAGACCGGTCTACCGACGAATACAAACCACTGGCCAATGAAGTTTATCAGGAAATCATGAACGGAGAACTGGCATTGTGATACATTTCAATATCAACAGTTTGTCAAACTTATGCGATTATTGTTCTATCAAAGTGGCTTAGACACTATTTTTTAACGTTTTAACAAGATATTTGGTTTAATTGAGTCTATGATTTAAAACTAAATTATTTTTTTCTTAAAGAGGCTGTATAATGGCAATAAAAATTAAAAAAAAAAAAAAAAGAAAGAAATATTTACAGAATTAAAATATTAATACAGATGATAATACAGAATTAGCAAGATAATCATTCATTTATTTTTTTCTAAAAAAAATATTTAAATTACAACCCTTCATCGAATTCATTTTCTTTTTTTTTAAAAAAAAACAAACTCTGGTACTCTTTTAATTGACCTATTTATATATTGTTGGAACATGGACAATAATGGCACTAACAGTTTAACATAATATTTCAGACAATGATATGATAGATGCAGAAAGATTTGAAATAAGATGGCCTAAATAAATTAGAAAATTTAAAATCATGTCGATTAAGATAGAATTTTTTTTTGAAGAGGGAAACATTGTATAATATATGACCTGATGCTTATATATATTTAACTATCAGCTATACTAAATTTAAATCAATTGATGTCATTTACTATTTGGTTTACTAATTGATGTCGTTTAGTATTTGGTTACTAATTGATGTCATTTACTATTTGATTACTAATTGATGTCATTTACTATTTGGTTACTAATTGATGTCATTTACTATTTGGTTACTAATTGTTGTCATCTACTATTTGGTTACTAATTGATGTTATTTACTATTTTATAACTAATTGATGTCAGATACTATTAGCTTGCTAAGTAATGTCAGATAAACGCATTTTTTATGTTCTGTGTAGATGCAAGCATGTTTTATATTGGTAAACACAGTCACAGGGTCTATGCCTTGGACCTAAGGATATGACGAAGTTCTTTTTAATTTATCTTATGGTCCACCCTTAATATGTTGGCTGTTATAGTATTCTGTCGATGATTAGTATTAAAGTCCACGTAATGATGACATGTTTATCTCTTGTTACTTGTGGTGTTTGTTTGTTTTTTTTTTTTTACATCTCAACCAATAATTGAGTTTTGAATGATGTTTTTGGCACAATCACGGAGAACTTTGGCAGGTGAATGGAATCGCTGAGATTTGAACCCGTACCTTATAGTATACAGTTAGAGTGCACCAGGCCTGTAGCGTGCGGGGGGGGGGGGGCCGGGGGCCGGGTCCACCTGCGTTTTGTCTGGCCCCCTCTGCTTGTTTGCTCTACTTAGTAACATATATATATATATATATATATATATATATATATATATATATATATATATATATATATATATATATATAAATACAGTTTTTCTACTTAATATTTCTTACATTTTTGTATTAATAGTATATTATCTTGATGATAAATTTATCTCACTGTTGTTATTGCTTCAAAGCAGACACAAAAATCTACATAACAATTTTACTTTAGTACAGTAGTCTTATGTAGTCAATATTTTAAAGTAGAACCAAGGCAATGGTTAGGATTCGAAAAGTTTAGTGTAATTATATTTATTAATTTAAACCTCACTGCTAATTATGGTATAATATTATTTTTATAAAAGTGAATGTCAAAAATGTATGGAAACGCCTTGGAAAATTATTCTAAGTGGCACTAATAATTATAATTCAGGAAGATAACCATGTAAAAGAAAGATGTTCATTTACTGAACACAGTTACATCCCCTAATACAGAAACAAATTGAAACTGGTGGTTAAAAAAACCATCAAAATTAATACAGGTACATGTACTGCACACACTATCAATACTAATACAAGTACACGTACTACACACAACATCAGTACTAGTACATATACTACACACAACATCAGTTCTAGTAGAAGTACATGCACTGCACACAACATCATTATTTATACAAGTATATGTACTGTACACGACATCGATACTGGTACATTTACTGAACACAACATCAGTACTAGTACAAATCTATTACTAAACTAATCCAATTAACGCTGTTGAGTAATTTTCATTTGGTTTTTAATTTTCTTAACATTCAATCCATTTGATGTAGATAGAACCTTTTCATTAACCATTCATATAAAATATTATTTTAATTTATATGAATATTTCTATTTTAATCATTTCTAAGTTTTTTAAAATGTGTTTTACCAGTTGTGTTGAGCCATTTTTTTTAAAAATCGATACCAATCTTCCTTCGAGCTGGTTACACCATACACTGCAGTATTGAACACAATCACACAGTTCGTAATGGATAACGTACATTAAATGTAGAAAAAACTAATTGATTTGTTACTTTTTAATTTCATTTTAATAATTCTTGCGTGGCAATATATTTAGAAGTGTCAGAAATAATTGTGAGGGGCGAAATATTTTTTCATTTTATTTAGGTGTTCACCTTTTAGCAAAATGAATTTTGTCATCATTGTTTCATTTATCATCTATCATTTATCATCTATCATTTATCATCTATCATTTATCATCTATTAGTATTTTGTTTACTCACATTCACACACTGAGTTCTAACATTAAAGTACATGTGCCAAATGTTCTGTTGTTAATGTTTCTCTAGGATCAGCAGTTTGATCGATCAACACTAATTATTTTGTATATTCAACTAGTTAAATTATTCATTTTGTATCACTCATTAGTTCAATATATAAATTTTTATTTATTGGAGATTTATATTTATAAGTTGTGCTACAGCAAAAAATACTAAATGCACATATTAAAAAGACATAACGAAATTTGCGGCATTATAGCATACATCATATTTCTTTTATATCAAAAGAGTCATATTTCTTATAATTTCTGGGAAGCCTTTTAATTTATTATTCATTTTTTAGATCAAGAACTAGGTTTATTTGCGTGAAGAGAGCATACGTCCACTGACCAGTGGACTAATTAGAGAACGTCAGTGCACTGACCAGTAGACAATTTAGAGAACGTCAGTCCACTGACCAGTAGACATAGAGAACGTCAGTGCACTGACCAGTAGACAGTTTAGAGAACGTCAGTCAACTGACCAGTAGACAATTTAGAGAACGTCAGTCCACTGACCAGTCAAGGATAACCAATCACCTAATTTTTAAGCATATTTTGTGAACTCGTTTATTTGGAAAATTATTGAAGATGACATAACAGAAATAAAATATTTGGAAAAATCTGTTAAAGAAGTGGAATTATAACTTTCAGAGATGAAAAGATATTGCAAATGTACCATAAATCATCTTCTATAAACGAATTTTAGAAAATTGCCAGAATCTAAACATTCACACTTGTCGTGAAATGTCAGTTTTTGGTGCAAAATATATCTGTGAATCTTTGGTGACAATGATGAAGTCAAAATATTACTAACATCATTTACGTTTTAGAAGGCTTACCAGAGATCTTTATATATATATATATGCTTTATTTTAGTTTTAAATTGAGAAATATTTAATATTGTATTAGTCACTCTTGATTCTACGCTCTTTTGTGGTTCTCATTCAGCTAGTGTAGGGCTGCCGTCAGCTAATATTGACACGTATTTTGGTTTCACCTCTGGCTTTTGTACCGGAGCACCATATTCTTTCAGCTATTAATTTTAAAAAAGATTCTATTTTATTCCGGGATATCTTGGGATGAGAAAATTTTTTATCCCGGCATCCCTAGTTAGGAACTACTACTATCTATCTATCTATCTATCTATATATCTATCTATCTATCTATCTATCTATCCTCCATCCATCCATCTGTATATATATCTATCTATATATACACAAGGATGGATGGATGATTATATCTTTCTATCTTTATTTACATATATTTATATAATTATATATATATATATAGATAGATAGATAGATAGATAGATAACGAAGTGATCTTTTTATGTTTGCAAGAGTGACAGATGAGAGTTAACCATTGCTCATTAAATTGTTTCGTTGGACTAAACTGTCTCACACAAAGATGTCGCAAAACGCTGGCGGGTAAAAAAAACACACAACAAAATTGTTCGCTTTTCTCTAAATCTCATTTCTGTGCTGGCGCTGCCAGATATTTACACTCATTGATTATTTCTAACAACAATATGTTGACTAATCCGCTTAATGAACGACATTGCGTTAAACATAAATATCACACGCCAGAGTAATTGTTTTTTTAAAGCATGACATGTCTCTGATATTTCAATGTGTGCGTGTGTTTTTTTTCTGGTAGTTTATTTTTAATCATTATTTATTTATTTTTTTTTTTACAAACTATAGCTAATGATTTCAGTAAGGTAAGTTGATAAGTATATCATTTTTTTAAAAATATGTAAACATCTACCAGATGATTAATTTCAACTTTTTCAGGCATATAAGATGAATGAATAGTACAGGTTCATACACAAAAAATATCACCAGTAAATGTTTATTGTTTGTATATATTGTGATAGCAAACGTTAAGCTGTCGCTATTCTATCAGGTAAAAATTAATCACTCTTTCACAGGTTACAACAAACTAATGATACATATTGTTTATATAACGCTTCTCAAGTTAAAATGCAAATGCAATTTATTTTAGTATGAAATCCGTTGTAACCATACAGTGAAGTTAAGCACATGTATTTGAGCATTTCTACCTGCATTTAAGTCATTTCTTATATCGGTCATTTATAAAGTTATCTATGTGTCAAACGGTAGCTCAACATTTTAAACGATGTCAATATCTTTAGAAGGCCAATTTAAATGTTAAAATACAATATTAAAAAAAATAATATTATTTAGTGCAGAGATTAATTTTAATCTACGATTATTGTCGTACAATTATTGTATTGTTCATTTGGACTTGCTATGGACTTCGTTTCCCTGGTCATCTATCAATGATGTTGTCAAGATATTTCTTTATAACCCCCAGTGTCCGCACCACAACCACATGACCATATATGACGTCACTGAAAGTAGTTCAATATGTAACGAAAGATACTTTCAAGTGCCACAACTTTAACCAATAGATCAAGATAGAGGTAAACAAGAAAAACATTGATGAAATAATAAGAGTAAATATACCATAAGAGAAAATAAGAGAAAATAATATGAGTAAATATACCATAAGAGAAGCGTTTGTTCAATGTAGTTCTATAGGGTTCCAGTTTGTTGTGAAGCTGAAAAGATTGTTGTCTTCTGTAACTATTCTCAGTCTTTTGTTTTTTCGATGACGTCATCTCAGACTGCAACAATAGAGACAATAGAGCCGCAGCTGTTAATTTCCTCTGTGTCAATGAAATTCAGTTTTCTTAAGACCGAAACAAAATGTTTGGAATTGGTATTTTTTTTCCTCAACAAAAACTTTTTTCTTCTCAAAAAAAAACGTCAGCAAGTTGGTTTATGTTATATTTGTATAAAGTAACAACAGAAAATAAATAATTTAAGCTATATCCTATCCTGACAAAACAACAAGTTGTATTAATTTTATTCTTGAAACAACGGATTGTTAATTGGCTATTGGCACTAATGAAATTTGATTAGCATTCAGAAATTATTGTCAAACTTACATGGTTTTAAAGATATTATTTGTACAACTTTAATCTATTCATATAGTTTTTGTTTCTATTCTGTAGACATTTGGCATTATTTTGTATACGATATCTATATAGATAAATGACAATTTAAAAAGCATCCTTTTTCCTATTTATTGCTCTGTTCATTTTAGAGTTTTCATTCAGTCAGTCCGAATGAGAAAATAAATCACATAAAGTTAAAAGTGTGCTAAAAAATTCAGAACGTTTTTATGGAACAGACAATGAGGAGAGATTTTATAATCAACTGAAAACATGTTTTGTATACATCAATGTAAACAATGTATGTAATGACCATTGAATTTAATCTAGAGTAGAACATTGGGGCTCTGTTTTGGTATAAAATGAATTTTAATATTTAAATAACATTTACTCAGAATTTAGAGACAAAAAATGATCATTAATGGACAGCGAAATAAAACTTTGTTTGGGGAGAAAATAGTTTTCGTACAACAGAAATTGTCATATGGTCATCGCCGATAGCTGATGGCTAGTCTAGGCAATAATTTCTCCATGGCCAGTATCTCATTAAAGACATGTTAGAGTTACATTTAAACGTTGAGTAATAGTTACATTAAATTAGTAATTATTTTTAAAGTATGAAACTTTGGCAGGAATTTTTGTTTTATTCAAATTACTTAAAGACTTAATAAAAAATCAAAATGTCCATTTACACTTAAAGAACAATAAGACTTTTTTCAGAGGATAGTTATAGAAGTATTTGTCGTGACAAAAATATAGAGGGTCATTAACTTGTGTTTGTGAATTGTGAAAGTGAGCCACGATTCGGAAAAGAAAGATATGTCTCAGTGCCAGAATCCAGTTTAATCCTACTTTAATGTGAGATAATGATGACAGGCCGAGTTATTCCGGTTCCTGCTTTGGTCATATAAATGGGATGCTATTTCCTTTGTGTCCTTCCGTGTTTCGTCGTCTTGCCCGATGTTATTGTTTACGAGACGCCTATAGTGAGACATTGTTGTTTTTGTGTACATTTGACATTTGTTGATGGACATGACTGACAGGAATTCAAGTTAGAAAGGAAAGAATATGTTTGGTCTTACAGTTATTCTATTTATAGCTTTTAGCTTACAGCTATGGGTGAGTTTATTAATCTAGCTCCTTATCAACTAATGGTAGGACACATTCATCAACTAATGCTAGGACACATTCATAAACTAATGCTAGGACACATTCATCAACTAATGCTAGGACACATTCATAAACTAATGCTAGGACACATTCATCAACTAATGCTAGGAAACATTCCGTTAGGCATACTGTAATCTACTAAACATTAATTTTTTTAGTAATAATAATAGGTTATATATAAATAAGTTATTTTTCTTTACTTCTTAGTGCAAATGATAAAAGTCTTATTTTAAACAGGTTTTGTTTTATATTATTAACTTTTTTTTTGTTTTGAAAGAATTAAACTTTCTATTGTTCTTGTTTACTTTAAGATAATTTAATCAATTCGTCATGTCTATTTAATGACTCAAAAAACAAACAAAAAAAACATATCCACTTGTATTTTTCGAATAATAAGGTGAATTTGTCCCCTTTATAAACATGACTGGAAAGTTATTAGCTCCATAATTCTGCAAGTTGTTCATTCAAAGACATCTACATTTTTCCCAAATTTGAGCTATCTCACTAAATTTTAACATGTCAAAACCTGAATTACAAATTTTGAAGATATATCCACAAACCCACAGATAGCGAAATTAATTAAAGCTTATAAATACTTGTTAGTACAAAGCAGTCAATACTAAATTTTCATGCAGTTCTACATTAATGGTTGGTCAATTGTTTTGTTGTCTGTCAGGCAAATCACACAGATAGACCGGTATGCCGCCCAATCACAAGTTTAAATTAATCTAACACAGCAGTTAATGTACACCCCCCCCCCTTTCCCAACTAAATAATTTCTGCATGGAGCCTTTCTTTGGAAGTCCAATGCAGAGAAATCAAGAGGTATTTGATGGCCCCAGGCAAGAGTAGCTATTAGATTCTCCTATCACCATGTAAAATAATAAAAAAAAACGTAAAGAACACCTTCGGAAATGTTCCTATCCAAATTGTCTGCCATACAAGTTGACCTTAATGCCCTGGTAGTTGATATCAAAATAGATACAACCTTTAACAAATTGCAATTATCATATTATAGTGAAATCTCAATGAACTGTAGAATCAAATGTAGTTCATAAACCTGAATGTTTTCTGTCTAAATGCAATCAGAAATGATCAATAAGTAAGCCATTTATAAAATATGGCAATCTGTGGCATTTATTGACGTACTCTACCTACAACTGGGTGGCACCAAAGATCTATGGATAGCTGCGAGATGTTATCTTTCCCGTGAGACAACAGTATTTTATGGAAGTAATAATTTTGTTTTTTCTATGCAATCATATAGGCATGATTTATTTGTCTATATTGTAACTTCCTTGTAAAGTTTGCTGTTTCACTCAAATCACTGAGCATTGTATACTACTGAGATTAGTTAATTAGTAGTTACGTCGTTACGGTATCTGAGAGATGTATTGTATTAACAGCTGTACCCTGCAAAACCTTTGCATGGAGCTATATTCCCTTAGGTTTGATCAGTAGGCTATGTTATTTTTGGTTTCGGACAAATACGATTTGTTCATGATTTTTATTACTGTTGTTTAGATTTGACGATTTTAAACTGGAATACTGTTGTATAAATTCTATACTTTCGATTTAACGCAGAAGCAAAATTGCTATTATTTTATTAGATTACCAATATATATATATATATATAATGCAATGTATGCTCGGTTGGGCAACACAGACATCAATGCCACATCGTTAAACCAAAACAAACATGAAACTTGAGATGATAATTTCTTTTCTCTATCTCAAAGCCCCCCCCCCCCCCCCCCCCCCCCCCCACTGTTTTTTCTATTCACCACGATTTGCTATGGAAAAGAGGGAGGGGAAAAGGAGGCTTTTGTACAATGAAATGTAATTTACAATTTTGTAAGACCATGTGCATCAAACCGTAAGTGCGTGTGTGTGTGTGTGTGTGTGTGCGCGCGCTTTGTGAACCAGTTATGTATTATTTCGTTTATTTTTATATCTACTAACTTTTTAGTGATCGCCCCCTTTCCTATTTGATAACTTTATGTTTTTTTTTTACAAGTTGGACGGAGAAAAAGGGCGGTGTTAAATGGAAACTAAATGAATTCATTGGTGGGGAACAAGGAAACATTCTCTGTCTCATATACAGTCGATTCCGCTTAATTGGGACACATCGGGACTGAGGCTTTTTGTCCCGATTAAGCGGATGTCCCAATTAAACATATACATTTACTATTGGTTTCTTGGTTTGGTTTCTTTGAGATTTGTCCCGAATAAGCGGCTGTCCCAATTAAGCGGTGTCCCAATTAAGCGGAATCCACTGTACTATCTTTGTTTTTATCTTCATTTTGTGTGTGTGCAATCTGGACCATTGATTTTAATTTTACTTTGACGTCTCAACTGAAAGCCATGTGACATGCTAATAGCAAATCAGAATCAAAAATAAGATTTTCACTCTCATGATACATTAACTTAATGTTTACATGTTAAGGTTGGCCAGGATAGTTGTACAGCGTAAATTAATTGTTAGTAAAAAAAAAAGATTAAGATAATAAGGAGGGGTGTCACTTGATAACTTCGTTTCCCGGGCAACGCCGGGAGTTACAGCTGATATTAAATAGTCATTGGAGTCAGCAGACATGAGATGTAAGCTAAGGATGTACTATTAAAATGGGATGTACCTATGACATTGATGAATTTAGAACTGGGGGAGGGGGCAATGGCTTTCTAATCCGTTCACCGGGCATTCTCATTTCATATCCCATTGTGGCGCACGATTCAAAACATTATCCCACCAATGATCTAGAAAATGGTGAATCTTTGACTAGGATGTACCTATGACACTAATGTACTTAAACATTGATGTACCGAAGACTTCGATGTACCTATGACATTGATGTACCCATGAAACGGATTTATCTATGACATAGTTGTACCCATGAAACGGATGTACCTATGACATAGTTGTACCCATGAAACGAATGTACCTATAACATAGTTGTACCCATGAAACGGATGTACCTATAAAATAGTTGTAACCATGAAACGGATGTACCTATGTCATAGTTGTACCCATGAAACGGATGTACCTATGTCATAGTTGTACCCATGCAACGGATGTACCTATGGCATAGTTGTACCCATGCAACGGATGTACCTATGGCATAGTTGTACCCATGAAACAGATGTACCTATGCATAGTTTTACTCATGAAACGGATGTACCTATGACATAGTTGTACCCATGAAACGGATGTACCTATGGCATAGTTGTACCAATGCGTGTAACTTCAACTTCGAGCACTTTAAGATGAAACAGACATCTTAAACATTGATTTTGTATTTTTACCTTAACTGCAGTACTCTTATCAAACAAACCGCTGTATTTGTCTAAGAAAACAATGAAATTAAAACATACATAATTAGTTGACAGTATAGCCTGCGGTAGTCAGTGAATTATTATTCCAGCACTTTTATAATAACTTCAAAGTATCATCGTTGCGCATAAATAGGTACAAGTTCCCGCAACCACATTGTTCATAAAATTGGTGTTATTTTTTAGTAAAAATATCAAGAATAAAGATTATGGAGGATTGTGAAGCTGCAGACCAGAATGCATTTATTTTTAAATTGATTGGTTGTTTTGTTGTGATAGCTGGTTACTTTAATGCATGTCTTTTAAATTTGTATGCATATTTCATAGTTGTGTTTTTTTTTCAATGGATAGTTGGCGAAAAACATGGAAAGATGGGACGGAAAGGTAGAGAGTAAAGCACGAGACTGTCAACCTGAGGGTCCTTCCTTGGTTTTATCTCCAGTGACAATCTTGGTATTTTTTCAGGTCATAGTGAAAGTTCGCTCTTTATAGCTCCCGTGTTGCATCCATAGTCATTGCACTCTCAATTATGGTGGGGATGAAAGAAGTGTTGTATTGTATTCAAGAGATAAACATCGTATCCTTATAGGGACATGAAAATATTCAACTAAAACTGTGGTTTTTTTATATTTTTCTTTCTTTCTTTTTTCTAATTTAGTATTAAAATGGATTTTGTCTGACCTTCAAATACAATTTAACTTTCCATTATCTAGTTTATTTCTCTGTAATGATGTTGTTTTAATTCCTGGCCACATAAACTCGGTTAATAAAAAGCAGAGCTCGATTTTTAGACAAAGAAAATGTCAACTGAAGCAGACATTATGCGTGTTGGGTATTAAGTCAATGGATCGCAGCATTATAGTCTGACGCCATCACTTAGCGAGCTATTTAGACGGACAATTTGCTGTTTACAGTGTCATGGAGACCACCAGCGCTACATCGATTTACCTTGACAACCAGACATTTACGACCATGGCATCCGACATGTCCACTTCAAGACAGGAGCCTCAGACTTGGGACGATGCAACCTGGCTACTGACCAGCGCTTTCATTATCTTCACCATGCAGTCAGGTCAGTTTATATCTTATTCCACATCAACTTTGTGTTCTTCCGGTGTCATGTTTTGTATCAATGATATCGGGATTTGTATTTTACATATCATAAAGAGTGCGATTTTATGTTAATAGCCGAATGAATGTTGTCATTTAAGTGTGCTTTTTTCGTGATATGAACCGAATGACAGCTGACATTGAATTGTTATCTATTTTTAACCGACATAATGACTTGTTAGTTCGATGATGAATTCATTGGAGTTCAGTACTTCGTTATACAGTTGGGATTAGTTTGACCTTTCAATTAAACAAAGAAATAAACATACATATAAATTATCACACACAGATCAACAGTACAAAAGTTTGTCGTGGTCGATATTTTAAATCATCTATTGCAGTTGATTTGGAGCATTATTTGACATTTACTAACATGTTTTGCTAACTTCTTACAAAAGAAGTTTAACATATTTTATGAGTTTTACAATTGTTGTGACATCTGGAAAATTAGTGATATACACATGACCAGATAGAAGTTATTGTGGGCCTAATACTGTTATCAAAATGGGGCTAAATTTGCTAACTAAATGACAAAAGGTGTCGTTCACTAATTACGCTTTGAGGGCAGATGGGTTTTGCTAAAGTGGGACGAAAATTGAGAGGGTTGGGCGATGGGTTAACTGCAGTTCTATTAATACATCACCGATTTTTATGGCCTTTAAATTACACAGCAGCCACATGGTCTTAACAATAATTTCTTTATTTAATTTTAAATTTGTCCCAATTAAATAACTTTTTAATTGTATTGTCCTTACACTGTCTAATGGTAATGGCAACTTAGCAAGCATATAACGTCCAAAAAGTGAATTAAATCGATGGGAAAAGGTTGTGTAGTCATTATTGTGTAGTCGTTGTGGTGTAGTCGTTGTTGTGTAGTCGTTGTAGTGTAGTCGTTGCTGTGTAGTCGCTGTGGTGTAGTCGTTGTTGTGTAGTCGTTGTGGTGTAGTCGTTATTGTGTAGTCGTTGTGGTGTAGTCGTTATTGTGTAGTCGTTGGCTGTAGTGGATGTGGTGTAGTCGTGGTTGTGTTATCGTTGCTATGTAGTCGTGGTTGTGTAGTCGTTGTGGTGTAGTCATTGTTGTGTAGTTGTTGTGGTGTAGTGGATATGATGTAGTCGGTGTTGTGAGAACTGAATAAAAATTATATCATACTAAAGTAAAGAACATTGATAAATATAACAAAATAACTTGTTTGGATAGATCGATACATTTATCACATGCTCTTTTCATTATTTTATTTATTATTCTTAGAACTGGAAAGAGTGTACCTTTCCGGTTCTAATGGCAATGACTAGTAGCAGTAGTCAAGTATGTGATGTAACAGCTGACCCAATTTTATTTTTATTACAACGTTTTTCTTAACTTCACTTCTTGTCTGTTTGATTGTTTGTTTGTCTGTCCGCTAAATTTGGCAATTTCCGATAAGCTATAGCTCTGATACTTTCAATATATTTTAACAATAGGATAGTATAGTCCCATCTATGTCATCCTATCAGAGGTAGCCATTGAATAGATAATGAGATGATAGATTAAGCAGCACTAGTTATTTATACGGATGAAATAATTATTGAGCATTCATACTGATACAGATAGTAATCATGTACTTAGATATAACGATTTCGACAAAGAATGTCTCTGATATCAATCAAAACAAAGAATGTCTCTGATATCAAAACAAAGAATGTCTCTGATATCAAAACAAAGAATGTCTCTGATATCAATCAAAACAAAGAATGTCTCTGATATCAAAACAAAGAATGTCTCTGATATCAAAACAAAGAATGTCTCTGATATTAAAACAAAGAATGTCTCTGATATCATAGAACCACCCTTCTTAAATATAAGAACTATTGCTGTACGTAATCGTTTAGTCGATTTTTTACTGTACAGAAATTTAAACTTTCAATTTGGATCAAAGTCTTTTTTTAAAAAAAAAAAACAGAAATATCTTAAAACTCACATCTTAGAGCGATGCCCAGAACTACTTTTCTTTCAGTAAAGTTAACGATTTTAAGAATTTTAATTCTTCATGTATTCTGAACTTTTTTTTTATATTGTTTATAAGATTTTTTACAGTATTGGCATTTTCTTAATACATATTAACTTCGATTAATCTTGAGAAAGAATTACATTAAAACATCCATTAACACAAACAATAATTCCCAATTTAAAAGAGACATAATGTCTTTAAAAAAAAAAAGAAGTTGAATAATTGAAAAATTGTTTTGAAAAATATTTAAATTAAGATTAATGTCAACCTCAACTAAGATATATTTTAATTTTAATCTCTGAATTAAAGAGAATGAGTGAGTCACACTCAATCAATGAAGGATCAGATCCAACGCTAATGGATAAATAACAGAGCATGACAGTAAACATTGACGGTAGTTGGGTAAACACTGTCAGTGGTTCTCAAAGATATGGCTACATGAGAAATCTATAAACATAAAAACAGTAAAACACCAGTATGGTATTTTATGTATAATTTTGCAGTGGGAACATCTTTCAAGACTCGTCGATTTTTTTTAGCATATCGTTCAAGGTGAGTTATCATTAGCATATATTTCAAGGTGAGCAATTGTTAGTATTTCGTTCTAGGTGAGACATCGTCGGCGTTTGGTTCTATGTGAGGTAATTAGAATTATTTTTGTAGTTTATAGCGGTCCACTGGAATATCGAGGCCGGCTAGGTCAGTTGAGGTCAGATCATTTGAGTGTGGAGAATACAGGGCATTGTGCTGGTCAGTCAGAGGACGGATATAAACCATCATAAAAATAGTTATAGAAATTGTATTCAGTAAATAAAAGTGTGAGAGCCAATGTGAATTGATTTGTATTTGCAATGATTAGAGTTTAAAATACATACAAAGTCTATAATATTATAATGTTAAAATTGTGTCTTTAAATTAACGCAAGAGATACGATCTGGGGTTAACATTTTTAATTAGTTTATATAATTTCTATAAATATTTGTATGATCGAAGATTAAGGAAATTTTTTTTTCAATATTTTTCAATAAAAGTTTTGTTACAGGTTTTTTAAAAATTATTCTTTTAATGAAAGTTTTAAAATCAAAAAGACATGTAGTGGAACATTTTAAAATTTCCAGTTTAGTGCTGGTAAAAATAAATTTGTTTTTTTATCTTATAATATTTACACATTGAAAAGTTTTGATTAAATCTTTAATTTAGACTATTGGCTACTACTATATGTTATCTCAGGTATGTTTTTAACTATTGTATAAGAAGTAGTAATACACATGGTAGGTCTGGACATGCAAGAAGAGAGCGGCAGTCTTATCGATTTATCAAGATTTAGTAAAACAAAAAACAGGCTCATAGAGATCCGATGAGAGCTCAACGAAGAGCCATATTTATAAATAACTATATATATATATATATATACCTTTGCCTCAGGGTTTGGTCTTCTGGAAAGCGGAAGTGTCAGCTCTAAAAATGAGGTAAATATTATGGCCAAGAATGTTGCTGACGTAGTGTTTGGCGGCATGTCCTACTGGATGTTGGGGTACGGCCTCAGTTATGGTGATGGAGCTGGAACCAATGGATTTTGTGGCGTAGGCAAGTTTTTCCTGGACCCAGGTGACTCCACAATGGGTCAGGAGTTCTCACGTTTTGTATTCCAGAGTTCATTTGCGACCACGGCGACAACAATCGTTTCAGGTTAGCTACACTATTCTACGTTTCTTATATTAATTCAACAGTCTACAATACTTCATAAAACAATGTTTCTTATATTAATTCAACTACTACAATACTTCATAAAACAATGTTACTTATATTAATTCAACAGTCTACAATACTTCATAAAACAATGTTTCGTATATTGATTCAACAGTATACAATAATTCATAAAACAATGTTTCCTATATTAATTCAACAGTCTACAATGCTTCATAAAACAATGTTACTTATATTAATTCAACAGTCTACAATACTTCATAAAACAATGTTTCTTATATTAATTCAACAGTTTACATTACTTGTAACACTTTATGGGCTTAGAAATATAATTTTTTTTTTTTTAAAATCATCGACCTGCTGTTAAACATTTTTTAGTCAATTTATTAAAGTATCGAGTTTGTTTGATATTTTGGCCAATTTTAACATACCAGGATAGTTGTCCAGAATAATTATTACCATTTACTTAGGGATGTGGGCCGTTCGTACACAAAGGCGGTAATATGGTGCCAACAAGTAGGGTCTGTGAAGTTAAAAGGAATGGACATGTTTTGATGCGTCCCCAACATCCCAGTGTTTAGCGCCACTACTGCCTGCATACCAGATTGCAATTTTTTAATTCATCATTAGCTGAGAATAGACTACTCGAGATGCGACCCCCACCACTTGCCCCAAAAATGGGAACAGTCGGTCCTTTTAGGCTGCATCTAATTATTTTAAGGTACATCTTACAATGAATTCACTTTTGTTAATATTTTGTATTTATTTCCTTGTGTCTCCAGGTGCCATTGCCGAACGAACCCGTTATTTGGCGTACATCATCTTCTCTTTCTTTAACACTTTTGTCTTCTGTATTGTGGCCCACTGGGTGTGGTCAGAGCACGGCTGGCTAAACAAAATGGGCGTGATAGACGTGGCCGGTGACGGTCCTGTCCATCTGGTAGGCGGAGCCATATCTCTGGTAGGGACCATTATGATAAAACCAAGAGCCAAGAGGTTCACTCCAGTAGACGACCATGAAATGGGATCTCCTAGTGGCACCCTACTGGGATTGTTTATTCTTTGGTATTTCTTTTGATCTTTCATCAAATTACTGTCATTCACTGTTTTGTATAGCCTCAGTTCTCATTCAAGTACAGCAAATTCTATGTAGATGTACGCAGAGACATAATATTTGAGTAAAAACAATCAACAGTTTGAAGTATTTACGTTTGAGGGGCACCGCTTTGGGGGGGGGGGGGTGCAGTCGCAAAAGAGGTCGAGGACCGCGGTAGTATAGTGTATTTGTGTTTACATTATGTCATCAATTCAAACATTGAATAAAGTATAGTGTATTTTGTGTTTACATTATGTCATCAATTCAAACATTGAATAAAGTATAGTGTATTTTGTGTTTACATTATGTCATCAATTCAAACATTGAATAAAGTATAGTGTATTTTGTGTTTACATTATGTCATCAATTCAAACATTGAATAAAGTATAGTGTATTTGTGTTTACATTTTGTAATCAATTCAAACATTCAATATAATAACTTGATTTTAACTGCTGAAATTATGGAGTATTTTTTTTTTAAAAATTAAACTATGCTACTGTTTAAAATCAACAGGTGGGGTTGGCTGGCCTTCAACTGTGGCAGTACATATGGAATTTCTGGTGGAAAATGGAAACTGGCATCTAGGTAATGATTCGTTATATTAGTTTGTTCTAAAATTGTAGTATTGAGAGGCCAATAGACATGTTCTTCTGCCACGGATCAATGATTCATCAATACATTATCATAGATAGATAATGAGTTCAGCTGATTTTTTTAGTGCAATAACAGTTATGAACATCAATATTGTTCAATATGAATGCATTAGTTGTAAATGACATCACTCTGTGTAGTCCTACAGTACCATCACTCTGTGTAGTCCCACAGTACCATCACTCTATGTAGTCCCACAGTACTATCACTCTGTGTAGTCCCACAGTAGGCCTACCATCACTCTGTGTAGTCCCACAGTACCATCACTCTATGTAGTCCCACAGTACTATCATTCTGTGTAGTCCCACAGTACCATCACTCTGTGTAGTCCCGCAGTAGGCCTACCATTACTCTGTGTAGTCCCACAGTAGGCTTACTATCACTCTGTGTAGTCCCACAGTACCATCACTCTATGTAGTCCAACAGTACCATCACTTTGTGTAGTCCCACAGTACCATCACTCTGTGTAGTCCCACAGTACTATCACTCTGTGTAGTTCCACAGTACTATCACTCTGTGTAGTCCCACAGTACCATCACTCTGTGTAGTCCCACAGTACCATCACTCTGTGTAGTCCCACAGTAGGCCTACCATCACTCTGTGTAGTCCCACAGTACTATTACTCTGTGTAGTCCCACAGTACCATCACTCTGTGAAGTCCCACAGTACCATCACTCTGTGTAATCCCACAGTAGGCCTACCATCACTCTGTGTAGTCCCACAGTACTATTACTCTGTGTAGTCCCACAGTACCATCAATCTGTGTAGTCCCACAGTACCATCACTCTGTGTAGTCCCACAGTACCATCACTCTGTGTAGTCCCACAGTATTATCACTCTGTGTAGTCTCACAGTACTATCACTCGGTGTAGTCCCACAGTACTATCACTCGGTGTAGTCCCACAGTACCATCACTCTGTGTAGTCCCACAGTACCACCACCCTGTGTAGACCCACACTACTATCACTCTGTGTAGTCAGCCCCGTACAACTCGATATTGTCCTACACTAATGTCACACCGTGTTGACACAACATTATTATATAGCATCGTTCAAGCAATCTGTCCCTCGATACTTTTACACCGTACTATCATGAGGTACATCATACACTCATCAGGTTATCTCCTGTTGTACCTGAACACCATATTGTTTCATGTTGTTCTAAATTGTTTTAACCAATTATTTCTTTCTGGGAAATGCTTTTAAAGCTCGGTTATCGAAGCCAGTGGTTCCAAAGTTGTCCAATTCTATACCCTCAAATTAATCTGTTGATTTTTACAACCCACATGTTAAAAAAAAAGGAAAATTATAAAAGACATAAAAACTAAAAATAAATTTTACATTTTATTCGCCTATGTGGCGAACTTCAAATCATCTCTGATGAGTCGTGACCCAGAATTTGAAAACCACTGTTCAGGCATACAACATTCTTTATGCCAATATTCATTTGATGTACTTAATGCTGATACTATCAATTCATCAGCGACGTAGCTCCTGCTATTAGTTGTACAAATGATCTCACACTGAACGTTGCTGTTTTTTTTTCAGGGCCGCCGCTACAACGTTAATGGCTGGCACGTCTGGTGGAATCACAGGATTCATCGGGAGGTAATTCACGTAATAATAAATACTAGCAATCCCGCGGTGTAACATACGCCGCCTTATCAATCAATATAATTACTGTAATTATATTTTTAAATAAGCTATCAAACAATATTACAGGCTGACATCTTCGGAAAAAATACATGGTATGCAAAGTAGAACTTTGACCTATCATGTGCAGACTTTATGGTAACTATCTGGTATCTTTCAGCAGATTTTTTTTTTATTTTATTAATTTTATTTTTCATTCAGTTTCTAACAAACATAATCCGGGGGGGGGGGGGGTTTATTTAGCATTGCTTTTTTTTCTTATTTGCAACAATTCGCTTTGTGTCTGTCTCAATCCACACCTTCCCCCAGCACACTATAGTGTTATTTTTTTTAGACTTGCTCAACCCAGCTTAAGTTTCTTTTAGTATAACCTTCATCCTACAGTACCTACACTATTCAGTAAAGATAGATGTTGTGTAATGCGTACATATTCTGAAACAGTTACCATTTGTTTGTAATCTATATTAATACACCAGGCAATGCAAATTAACACCCCCCACCCGAAATGTGTTTGTTAGAAACAGAATGAAAACAATAATCAATACAATAAAAAAGCAAGTTGCTGGAAGGTACCATATAATATTACTTTTTTCTTCACACATAATTGTATTATTATATGTATTTTTTATTTACAATAATCAGTTGACATAATGTTTTTTATGTACAGCATTCCCTCATTTTTGCGGTTAAACGGATACAGAATTTACCGCGACGGGGGATAAATGAAATAGTTTCGTATTTAGAGCACATAAAAACATGATTACGACCAAACAATACTGTTTTATAAATTACTGGAGCTGTCTAGACATAAAATATTATTATACATCCACCATCGTGCTCATATCGCTTAATATATTTTACCAAATAAAAGGACAAAACTTCCTATAAGAAATTAAAATAATCTGATTTTATAAAAGAAATAAAAAAAAAACACGCTTGCTGTGGGAATTCCACACATCTATAAATAGTCTTTCATGCTGGTAAACAATGCGAGTTGTCGAACGTGGTTGGCTTATAGTCTTGCTTGCCGTGACGTATTTACGGCTGTTGAGGACCCCTTTGAGGGTATCCTTGGCTTGTTGCTAAGAGTATGAGGGCTGACTCAATGATGACCCGTATTTGTATTTGTGTTTCTACCACACACAGTCTCACCAACAATTAAACGTACGATAAATGACGATGATCAATTCAACAAGTGTATACAGCAACAAAATATATTTATTTACAGAGACACCAGTCCGTAACAGAAATCTGGTGGTCTTTAAAATCATAAGCAAAAGTAATCCAAAAATGCCAAAGATTAATCCAGTATCAATGAATAGAATCAAAGGGACGTTCTCTCGATAGATCACCCTTCTCTCTCTCTATCTCTCTTTCTCTCACTCAGAGACACAACAATCGACTCTTTATCACAGAGATCACTCAGTCTAATTGCGACTCGACGAGACCCCGCTCACCGGTCGAATGTCGTTAAAACTATCTTACATTCCTCATATCACTTTTCCCACGTGACCCCTAGCCAATCAATTATAATATCTGTTTCTTTCAAATCAGGGGGTGGAGCCTAGATGGGGGGCGGGGAGAAGTACGTCATACAAAGACAGGAGTAACTGGACATCCATCCCTTTGTCGGCAGTTGACCAGGGCTGAGTGACCAGGGAGAATCCCGCGAGGAATGTAACGTGTTTCTGTCAACCGCTGCTTTGGTTCATCGACGGAGATTCCGCCGACCACCTGGTCTATGACGCAATTAAGGGGGTGGGGTAAAAAGGGTGGGGAACTGGAGAATGGGAACGTATATTATTATACATGGTATAATATACATCTTAACGCTAGCAATACTATTAAGTTAAGGGTTGGAGTAAAGGGGATGGTTTCGACAGATTAGTCACAACCCGTGACAACGGCGTCTTCTCGAAGAGGAGAAATATATATATATTTAGATAGCAGACGATGAACGAAAAAAAACATGCAATCATATTTGCATACATAGATCAATTATGTAAAAAGTAATTCGCTTAGAATTCGATAAGAATTTAATTCATTGATTCAAGCTTTTTAAAATTGCGTATTGTCATCGAGAATACAAAAATGTTCAAAATTTGAAATTGATTGAGTGGTGCCACCATGGCACAATGTTGTGAAGGAAATGGTACAACAAAACCCTAAAATTGTCCCAATTCAAAGAAGCGATTTTTTTTGAGGGGACGGATGATGGTGTGGTTAAGCATTCGACTGGTTCGATCGCCGGTGAGGACCAATAAATATTTCAGGTTTTGGTTAAAATCCCAGCTATATCTCCACATTGGCCTCTAAGGCATTTACACTATCGTCTATGATGGAGTTGAAAGAGCACCATAAAAACCGTCCCATTAGTGGTATCAGAGATCTAAGAGATTTCTTCCATCCTTACAAGGGACTTCACACACACACACACACACGAGAATTGGTTTCAAATTTCCCTATTCTCAGCTTAGATTACAAATATTTAGAACCGCCAGACTGAGCCAATAAAAAAATTATGTTCTAATTAACACAATGTTCAATTTTTTTTTCACTTTCAGCTACATTGTTAAAAAACGGAAATTCCTCATTCCGTGGATAATTAACGGCGTTCTGGGAGGTTTAGTTTCAATAACAGGTCAGTTTAATACAGCGTTTAGAAATATTACTAGAATTTTAAGCTGGCGATATATAACAAATATTAAATATTCATTGTGCCATTAAGAAAAATCAATATCTTGTGCATTCATTCAATATTTCGCTAGATATCGTAGATTTTCCTTTCATATGTTTACTAAAAGAATTTTTTTTTAAGCTTCAACTGCCACCTGTCTGTGATAATCATATGAGAAAAATTAAACATCACATAGAAGATATATTTATGTATGTTAAATGGCACGGTACAATGATTGATCACTCGTATATCGAAGTGTAGCGTTCGATTAGAACAGGTTCAGCAGCAACACCTGTCATTGACCTGTTCTAAACTTGATTTTTGTTTACATTGTGTAGTGCAGTGGGCAGAGATCAAAGACATTGACTTGTTATTCTTCTATTAAAGTCTACACTTTGAAATAAAATGAGGTTGTCAATCCAATTAGCATGTACTGTCTGTCGATCGATGCATTTATACTGTTCCCATTCACCTTGACCTTATATTAAAATTTAAATGACGCACTCTTAAAGTGATGATGTTATAAAGACACAACACTTCAGCTTTTATTTTATTTTATGTTTATATTAACGATGTAACGTAATGCTCTACAAAACTTTGATTAATTGACAACCAACGCTTATATGTTTATCTAAACTACATTTATTAAGTATCTAACACAATATATTCTGTCCACAAAGCTAGCTGTGCAGTAAATTCTAATCCAATATATTCTGTCCACAAAGCTAGCTGTGCAGTAAATTCTAATCCAATATATTCTGTCCACAAAGCTAGCTGTGCAGTAAATTCTAATCCAATATATTCTGTCCACAAAGCTAGCTGTGCAGTAAATTCTAATCCAATATATTCTGTCCACAAAGCTAGCTGTGCAGTAAATTCTAATCCAATATATTCTGTCCACAAAGCTAGCTGTGCAGTAAATTCTAATCCAATATATTCTGTCCACAAAGCTAGCTGTGCAGTAAATTCTAATCCAATATATTCTGTCCACAAAGCTAGCTGTGCAGTAAATTCTAATCCAATATATTCTGTCCACAAAGCTAGCTGTGCAGTAAATTCTAATCCAATATATTCTGTCCACAAAGCTAGCTGTGCAGTAAATTCTAATCCAATATATTCTGTCCACAAAGCTAGCTGTGCAGTAAATTCTAATCCAATATATTCTGTCCACAAAGCTAGCTGTGCAGTAACCGGTATATGGGAGTCTCTGGTCATTGGTTCAATAGGCGGTATCCTGGTCCTACTGACCAACGAACTTTTGATCAAACTTCATATCGATGACCCGGTCGGATCCATCCCCGTCCATTTTACTGGTGGAATCTGGGGACTGCTGGCTACGGGGATATTTGTTCACAAAGATACTATCACGTATAACTTTGCCGATAGCCCCGGACTGGTACAGGTGAGCTTATCTAACGATTATATCTGCTCTCTCTTCTCTCTCTCTCTCTCGTTCAACCTCTCTCCCTCTCTCCCCCTCTCTCCCTCCCTCCCCCTCTCTCTCTAACACACACACACGTACAGTATTACAGTAGCTACGCACTTATACATGCGTGCAAAAATATACACACACATATACACACACACACACATACACATAGAACACAATTCTCTTTGAAGTAGTTGTTTATCTTGTATTTGCCGTCTACTCACTGAAATTTTGTATGTCATGTTATCATCGAATTATTCCAAATACAGAAACCATCGAATGTAAACCATTTTGTATTGATCATGTTTTCTATTTATATTAAGGGAAGATTAATATTATATATCACTAATATTTTCAGCACCGTCTAATACACAAATTTAAATACACTGTAGTATCATAACATTCATTTTTTATGATTGAAATAAGGCGAGAAGAGTAGATATTTATAGATATCTGTATTTAGAACTTCATAAATAAAATGTTTTGAAAAAAGTCACAATAAGAAGAAAATGATTTTAATGTTATTTGATAAATGAAAAAAAAACTGCATGAAAATTAAAATAAATACAGAAAGGTTAAAAAAATGAATTAAAAGAATATTGAAAAATTAGCTAACCCATAATACCAACACGACTGACCTCCACCAGCTATTAGTTCTACACGGGTATGTCATTTTATAGGAGATTTAAATTGTCCTTGGTATAGTAGTATTTCTTCAGCCACATTAAAAGGGGAATAAGCAGCTGTCACACTAAATAACTAAAACTAAAGTTATTCCAAGTAACTGCCCTTAGTTTAGTGGCATAATGGCCACAACGAGTATAAATGCTCAGTGGATGGTTTTGGATGCACACGATCTTAGTAAAATTTTAGCTCATGTATATTTTATGTTAGCCACAGAGTATAAATTCTTTCTATATTCTCTGATGTTTAAAAATCTATTTTAATGTAATGTCCTAGGAAAATGATTAGCGAATATTCTCCGGGTGAGTTTTGAAATTGAAAAGTTAAATGTAACATTAAGTTCGTTAAAAATGTTTATAATTGTCTACAGGGTGGAAGTGTCCATTTGTTGGGTGTGCAGGCCTTGGCCGTAGTCGTCATTTCCGCCTGGTCTATATGCGTAGGTGGTTTATTGTTGAAGGTCATTGACTGGACAGTCGGACTTCGACTCTCGCCAGAGGAGGAAGAAATTGGAGCTGACATGGCCGAACATGAAATAAGGTACCGTGTTTTGTAGTTCCTCTTTCGTGTCTCTGTCCTCTGCTCGCGTCTTTATTTATTGTTCCTGTGTCCACTTTCATAGTGTCGATCCTCAGTGTCCATTTCTATTGTTAGCCAGTCCAGTGTTCTCTTCTTGAGAGATTTGGGCGTGTGCTGTCCTTTAGAATCGTGTTTGTCTTAGTTTCAGTGCCTGTCGTGTGTGTACATTTATTGTGTGTCTGTTGTGTGTCTACATTTATCCAGTTTTCGTCTTGTGTCCAGTTCTATTGTGTATGTATGTCTTGTTTATGTCTAGTTCTATTGTGTGTACATGTCTTGTATATGTCTAGTTCTATTATGTGTACATGCCTTGTGTATGTCAAGTTCTATTGTGTGTAAATGTCTTGTATATGTCTAGTTCTATTGTGTGTACATGTCTTGTATATGTCTAGTTCTATTGTGTATGTATGTCTTGTGTATGTCTAGTTCTATTGTGTGTACATTCTTGTGTATGTCTAGTTCTATTGTGTGTAAATGTCTTGTATATGTCTAGTTCTATTGTGTGTACATGTCTTGTATATGTCTAGTTCTATTGTGTATGTATGTCTTGTGTATGTCTAGTTCTATTGTGTGTACATTCTTGTGTATGTCTAGTTCTATTGTGTGTAAATGTCTTGTATATGTCTAGTTCTACCCCCCCCCTGTTAATTGTAAGTATATACAATTATATATATTATTTCACCATCATTCTTTGAATTGTGTACAGATCATTCAACTCGGCACATAGGGTACAGCACCTCTCAGACCTCAACACGCTCCTGGAGCTCGTAGAACACGGCCTGTTGTCCGCCCCCAACATCAGAACATCAGGTATCAGTCCCATGTCCGACCCTGGCGCTAACACGCACGAGACCACATCGAATAACAGTCCGGGGCAAGAGTTGAAACACTTCCGACTTCATGGGCGAATCTGGCAGACATTGTTCAGACATGAAGACAGATACAATGTGCAGAAAGACAAAAACCACAATGGTCTCACCCAAGATAGTTTGAGAGCCTCTAGCCAAATGAAAACAAAACAGAGAAAGAGAGATGATAAGAAAACAGAGACGAATGCTGATAATGTTGACGCCAGTGCTGGTGACTCCAACAATGTATGTACCTTGAGCTATGTCAGTACTGCTGGCACAGTGGAAAACATAATAGCACATCTGTAGATCATCTCACTGCTGTACATCACACCTAATACTCAATGGTTATTGACATTTAGCCATTGACTGTAACGTCATGCACAGGGGAATGTATAAACAAGATTTTATTATTATAAGCAGAATACAACTCCCCTCCCCCCTACCCCATATTATCTGGTTTATATTACAATGTACATTTTCTTGTAACTCAACAACTCAAAAACATGTCAAATTGTTTTAATATTGTTATTAAAGTTTAACATTGCACTGACCTGCACACTGTTACCTGTATTTTAAGGCCCGTGGAAAGGAAGACGGCCTTAAGGGAGCCCAGAAAAAATGTACACCTTCACATGAAATAAAATACACACATAAATGTGTGCAGGATTTAGAATTTCTTTTTGGGACAGACAAGTCTCCTTTGCATTGGTGCACAGAATTCATTTGAGTGGCACCCAAGCCTCATTTACATTGCGGCACCGACATTCATTAGAGGGACACACAAGCCTCATTTGCATTGGGGCACCGAATTCATTAGAGGGACACACAAGCCTCATTTGCATTGGGGCACCGAATTCATTGGAGGGACACACAAGCCTCATTTGCATTGGGGCACCGAATTCATTGGAGGGACACACAAACCTCATTTCATAATTTCTTTCCGTGGCCCAGTGTATCTTCCTAATAGTTCATAGCCTTAAATCTGTTCAGAGCTACCCTATAGGATTATCGCATTTGATAAAAATTACTACTTCGATGGGGGCCGTGAACAGTCGCATACTTTTCCTGCCTGTAAAGAGGGCCCTGTGTGGAACTACCGAACAGACGTTTGAATACAGTATCATAACATGCACTGATGAGCACGTCAAATGACCACTCATGTGTATGTAACATTCATCTTCAATAAATTACTGAGATTCTAGAATGATTTTTTTTTCTTGACATAAATTGTATTTCTGTTTATATCGTTTCGATCAAGTTTAGGCAAAAGTTCACTTGTTTATACTGTCCAGTATATTAACTGAAAATTTCGCTTGTATATACTGTATACTACTGTACAGCATATTAGCTAAGAAGTTCGCTTGTATATACTGTACACTACTGTACAGCATATTAGCTGAAAATTTCGCTTGTATATACTGTACACTACTGTACAGCATATTAGCTAAGAAGTTCGCTTGTATATACTGTACACTACTGTACAGCATATTAGCTAAGAAGTTCGCTTGTATATACTGTACACTACTGTACAGCATATTAGCTAAGAAGTTCGCTTGTATATACTGTACACTACTGTACAGCATATTAGCTGAAAATTTCGCTTGTATATACTGTACACTACTGTACAGCATATTAGCTAAGAAGTTCGCTTGTATATACTGTACACTACTGTACAGCATATTAGCAACTAAGAAGTTCGCTTGTATATACTGTACACTACTGTACAGCATATTAGCTAAGAAGTTCGCTTGTATATACTGTACACTACTGTACAGCATATTAGCTTCAGAAGTTCAACTTGTATATACTGTACACTACTGTACAGCATATTAGCTAAGAAGTTCGCTTGTATATACTGTACACTATATGCAGCATATTAGCTAAGAAGTTCGCTTGTATATACTGTACACTACTGTACAGCATATTAGCTGAAAATTTCGCTTGTATATACTGTACACTACTGTACAGCATATTAGCTAAGAAGTTCGCTTGTATATACTGTACACTACTGTACAGCATATTAGCTAAGAAGTTCGCTTGTATTTACTGTACACTACTGTACAGCATATTAGCTAAAGTTCGCTTGTATATACTGTACACTACTGTACAGCATATTAGCTAAGAAGTTCGCTTGTATATACTGTACACTACTGTACAGCATATTAGCTAAGAAGTTCGCTTGTATATACTGTACACTACTGTACAGCATATTAGCTAAGAAGTTCGCTTGTATACACTACTGTACAGCATATTAGCTGAAAATTTCGCTTGTATATACTGTACACTACTGTACAGCATAGTAGCTAAGAAGTTCGCTTGTATATACTGTACATTACTGTACAGCATATTAGCTAAGAAGTTCGCTTGTATATACTGTACATTACTGCACAGCATATTAGCTAAGAAGTTCGCTTGTATATACTGTACACTACTGCACAGCATATTAGCTAAGAAGTTCGCTTGTATATACTGTACACTACTGTACAGCATATTAGCTGAAAATTTCGCTTGTATATACTGTACACTACTGTACAGCATATTAGCTAAGAAGTTCGCTTGTATATACTGTACACTACTGTACAGCATATTAGCTAAGAAGTTCGCTTGTATATACTGTACACTACTGTACAGCATATTAGCTAAGAAGTTCGCTTGTATATACTGTACACTACTGTACAGCATATTAGCTAAGAAGTTCGCTTGTATATACTGTACACTACTGTACAGCATATTAGCTAAGAAGTTCGCTTGTATATACTGTACACTACTGTACAGCATATTAGCTGAAAATTTCGCTTGTATATACTGTACACTACTGTACAGCATATTAGCTAAGAAGTTCGCTTGTATATACTGTACACTATTGTACAGCATATTAGCTAAGAAGTTCGCTTGTATATACTGTACACTACTGTACAGCATATTAGCTAAGAAGTTCGCTTGTATATACTGTACACTACTGTACAGCATATTAGCTGAAAATTTCGCTTGTATATACTGTACACTACTGTACAGCATATTAGCTAAGAAGTTCGCTTGTATATACTGTACACTATTGTACAGCATATTAGCTAAGAAGTTCCCTTGTATATACTGTACACTACTGTACAGCATATTAGCTGAAAATTACGCTTGTATATACTGTACACTACTGTACAGCATATTAGCTAAGAAGTTCGCTTGCATATTCTATACGGTAGGCCTATATAAGGTTTAAAAAAATGACTAGCCACATTTGCTTATAACTATGTGAAATATTTGATTAGGTATAATAAATAATTCAATACAAGGACAATGAAAAAATGTAAAACATTCAATATGTAAAATAGTTTAAATATCATTTAATAAGTATATACACTTTATAATAACACAGTGCATTGTATACTGTACATCAACTTATAGATATAGATATTTACATAATATACATATCTTTTTTTAAACAATTATATACATAAAATGTATTTGTGTGAAACAAAAAGAAGTTAAATGTTTTGAAGCACAAAAATGGCGGGGAAAAAAATAGCTGAGTTCAAAATTATCATTTATAATATCTAATGACCAGAGGCGTGGCGTGATGGGGGCTGCAGGGGAATTCAGACCAGGGGGGGCACTTTTTTCTTTACTTTTTAAGGGGCAGCAAAATGTATGCGTTAAATTGAAATACCTAAATAAGAAGGCGGCAAAATTGTCTTCCGCCCCGGGCTACGCCGATAACATTTCCTTTCCCCTCTTTTCATTTTAAGCTATATATATGTATATATATATATATATATATATATATATATATATATATATATATATATATATATATATACTTCTAAAGTGAAAAATTTTAAATGATTAACAAATTATATTGAGAAATATATTTTAAAAATTAGGCCTACCTTTCATTACGTTAATTCATGACGTTAGCAGAGTGAAGTTATAAACGAATCACTATTTATAATACACGTAGATGTATGAAGTATAGAGAATGACTGAGTTATAAATAGATTTCTACAGATAAAACGTACAGTTATGGAGATATTTATAAAAAAAAATCAAAAGTTGATTTATCCGAAAATCTGTGTTTAAGCCAGATATCAAATGCTTTTATAGACCCACAGGGTAAAGATGTCACAATGGTTTTTTAACTCAAGTTATATAATAAGAAAAGAAAATATGCAGTGAATTTTATACATTGAGCACGTGACCGACTTCATCCAATAGTCACAACAATTGTATGGTTGTTTATATATATATGTATATATTGAATATTATACAATGAATATTAAGAAGTATTTTACAATAATATTATTTACATTATTGTTTCAGTCTTTCAAGTATGCATTCGTACAAAACAGACAAGCAAAAACACAGACAGTCGTTCCACCCTATTATAACTCAAAGATACTCTTATGTCAAACCATCATAGTATTACACATTAACAGCAGTTTAAATATTTTCAAATCACTCGCTTCATATTTTTTGTACAATTACATATACACACAGTCGGAAATACACCATATTATCAACTTTTTTCATAAACATCCAGTATCACTGGTTTATAATGCAGCTGTACGTATTACACATTATATATATATATATATGTTCACTGTATATATGTACATTTGAAGTTTCATAGATCTGACGTACCAATGTACACCCAACTATGTACAAAACGAATGCCAGGAAAACAGAGGAATCAAATTATGGGATAGTGTATGGCTGTTACTCCCAATCGGACATCAAAGTTTCGTACAGATAAAATTTTTAAAAAGTTGTTTTTTTCTGGGTCTTCTGGTCAATTCACAAGTTGGACTGGCTCAAACAGTAACTGACCTTTATGAAACCCAGTCTGCCAAATAGTATCAAATTTCCGTTGCATTGTATATCCTGCTTTGTTAAGATCATACTATCTACTTTTCCGACGACGTTCGGTACTTTTTCTTCATCATTCTCTGACATGAGTACTGGTTTTCTCCAAGTCCGAATCCATGACATGACTAGTCTTTTATACTCTGTCATTTCGTTTTGTATTATGATAACTGATAAGTGCGATCGCTGGAATAGGAAAAAAAACATAATAAATTAGACACATATAGATAAGACTATATTACTGTTCAAGTTGTAAAAAATGCTTCAACATGTTTAATTGATAAATACTTTTTTTAATAATCGGGATAAAAAAACTGTCACTTGTAAAAAAGACAATTTAAAGTTCTGCTCAATTAGAAGAACAACTCAAAAATAAAACATTTTAACCTTGATTTAGTTTTTTACTCATTCAATTATGTATTAATCCACTGCTAAGTGTATGAAGGTGTTGAATAATACATATATAAGCGATTTGGGTTCTGCGTTAAATCGAAAGTAAAGAATTAATACAACAGTACTCCAGTTTAAAATACAATCATGAAAAAAAATCGGATCTGCCCGAAACTAAAAAATAACCTAGCCTACCGATCAAGCCTAAGGGGATATAACTCTATGCAAAGGTTTTGCAGGGTACAGCTAGTACATACTAATAATAACAACTCTAGTTGAGCGAGATAGTCCAGACTGTATAAGTTTTTTTTTTAATCTGACAAGAGACTTACCATCCCCACCACTTGTAGCCGCAGGGTGGACATATGTTTTGAGGGTAGTCGCACTCGCCAGTGGCCGGGTTGAAGAAAATGCCCCCGTCACTGGAAGTGCATCGTCTCAGGCTGACGAACTCCTCGTTGTAGCACTCATAGAAGAAGCTGCAGCCCCGGGACAGAGCTGGGTAGCGGCCGTCAGGTTTGCCCAAGCACGTTGATGAGACGCCACACGGGGGTGGGGCATGCTCGGGCAGGTCACATCGCCCTAATGAATAATAAAGAAATCGTTCAATATGTGTGAAACAGTAATTCAATTAGCCGTTATAGTTTAAGTCATAGCAGTTTAAGTCGTTGTAGTTTATATTAAACATTCTTAATCTGAAAGGCTGTATTGTCCATTAGAATAAAAAAAAAGGGCCATCGGCTTAGGCCCTGGCCAAATTCGGCCCTTCTTTTACTGTCAGATAACAAAGATTATCTGTTATTTCTCTATCTGATTAACCTTATTTTTAATTTTACTAGAAAAAAGCATAATATGTGCAAGGATATATTACATTTCTCAGGTGATACACTTCAGAGGCATAGCGAGGGATAGGCAAGGAGGGGACATCATGCCCAGGGTGCTACTCACAAAGGGGCGCCAAATGGTATATTTTACATATAGTATTCGAATGAGGGGGGCGCTAAAAAGATCTTAAAAAGGTATTGTGCCCCGGGCGCGAGTTAAGCTCGCTACGACACTGAAAGGCCTACACTTTGTTATTTTTCGCAATATCAGGCATTTTGATTATAGCCTTGGGCCTACAGTAACCTTCATTGGACACTGTTTATCTGTATTATATTCTAATTAATTGTGATGGTTTTCAGTAAAAGAAAGTTTCCTCAGCAAGACAAATGATGTGTCTTCCAGAAACATTTTTTAAAAACTCTTTTTACAAGTTGCTCGGTAATAGAGAAAAACGTTGTTTATCTAAACACAGAGGCTAAATCTCCTTACCAGTGATGGCACTGAAAACGGTCCCCGCAGAACAAGTGCCATTGGTCAACATGACACCCCTCTGGCACTCAATGAAGTGATGACAGCCTGTGGCCTGGTCAGGGTAGACACCAGTAGGTAGTGACTCACACGGGCTGGGCTGTAAGAGGACAGGGAACAATGCAGGATGAGTCTATGTATACTGCAGCTATAACACTAACCCTGACCCTGCAGATATAACCCTCACCCCCCAACCCTGCAGCTATATTACATACTTTTAAATACGCTTACATTGTACTGGCATTTGTTACAAGCAATGTTAGATCAAACCCCCATATCAAACGATTGATTTTGATATTGATTTTTCTCCAGTAATCATCCACCCTTTGGTGGATCATAAGCATTGTTTGTTTTTCCATAAGATAACCACAAGTTAAAAGTGCTAGAATGCAAGTGAGTTTTATTTGACCTGTTTACATGAGTGAGTTATATAGGTCATTCTCAGTGGAGTAAGTTATACATCAATGCTCTCCTAAGTGAGTTATATTTCAAACGCTCAACGGAGTGAGTTATATCTTGCATGCTAACTGTATTGAGTCATATTTTACATGCTCAGTGGAGTGGGTTACATTTTATATGCTCACCTGGAGTCCACAAGGTCTGACAGTGAGCTCAGCAGACACAACACATTTCTGGGTCAAAGGGTCAAAGATGCCCAGGTCGCAGATGCTGTACTGCTGGAAGACCCCATCCTTACACTCAAAGTAGTGAGTACACCGGCCGTAGGGGTCAGCGTAGTTGCCGTCCAGTTTGCCACCACATAGAGGGGACTGGCCTTCACCACACGGTCTACTTGCAACGCTAATAGAAGAAAAGGCATAAAATAATGTATTTCAATGAATCGAGACACTCTTCTGCATTCATTCTATTTTTTTAGCCTATACAGTTTAAGGCAATAGTTCTCAAAGTGTGGGGATCACGACCCGTTGCTGGGTAACGAGCTGATTTGTGATTTGTGGATCGCCAAAACTTTAATTAACAACTACATTTTGAGATAGTAAACAATTAATTTCAGCGTTGCTTTCTTTTTTGCCTCTTTTTTTTCTAAACAGCTGGGTAGCGAAAGCCAAAAACGGTTTAATAAGCACTGGTATAAGGCAGGGGGTCGGCAACCTACTGCTCGCGATCCGCATGAGGCTCTTTCGATGTCAAGTTGCGGCTCTTCCGATGTCAAATTGTGGCCTTCCAGTTCCATTCGCAAATAATAATAATTATTTTTTATGCCTAAACCTAATCAAATACCATAATTCTGAAACAACAATTTTAGTGGCTCTTTAAAAACTGAGAAAATTGTAAATTATAACTTTAGGCTCTTCCGTCTCAAAAAGGTTGCCGACCTCTGGTATAAGGCATTCGAAAAGTCTCCCGTACTCAGTATTCATAAAGAATCAAGTATTTCTTTGATTACACTTCAGGAAAAAAATGTCTAATTATTGTCTGTATAAGTATTGGGAGAGTGGATGGAATCTACTAAACAAGAGGTGCACAGAAACCATTAAACAGAACTTGTATTGTTTCTGGCTCACTAATGAATATAGTCAACGTACCTAAAAGGTTGACAGGATGGGACTGCAGGGTCAAACACACTGCCTGGTGGGCACTCGTCATAGCCTCGGAATTTGCCAAGAGCACATCGGTAGAAAATAGCACAACGGCCTTGTTCATCAGGGTAGTAGCCGTCCGGACGGTGGCTACAGTCCGGTAGAAACCCACCGTGAATTTTGGGAACCTGAAAAAAACATAAAGCCGTTTAGAATTATCTTTTTCCACTGTTAATAAACTGTTAAGAATATCAATATTTAACATCAAAACGTAAAAGCATCTAGAACTCAAAAATTACCCTTATTTGAATTGAAAGATGGAGGATATATTTAATTTGAGTATGAAACAAAAATGTAAAGTTAAGCTGACTATATACTGATAGCAATGACTATATACTGATAGCAATGACTAACGATCAATAAATCTTACGGAGTATATCTGAGCTGGGACTTTGTTCACTTTAGTCATATCGAAGTGGAGAATAAATTTTACACTATTCAAAATTTTAACAGATTACTTGACTGAACTCGCTTCAAACAGAGAAACACAACATGATTGTACTCAAGTCGAACAGAGAAACACAGCGTGACTGTGCTCAAGTCGAAAAGAGAAACACAACATGACCGTACTCACGTCAAACAGAGAAACACAGTCCATGGCCTCGGGCGAGAAAATGGGCGTCGGGGGAATGCACTCATCCAAGGCGATGTTCCTCTGGAGGTAGCACGTGACGAACAGGGGCGTCCACTTGTCCTCGTGAACTGGGTACACTCCGTTCTCACGGCCCCGGCACCTTCCAAACCTGTCGTGGCAGGGGACGCAGCTCTCATCGTTACACTGCTGTCTGGCTGAGTACTCACCTAGACAAGGCAAGTCACAAATCATAAGACGGGCCATAAGTAAAGACAGTATCAATCTTAGCATAGATTAACTTTTGATTCATTCATTCCGATTGGTTGTTGTTCGGGTCATCATGTGACCTGGGCTGCACTAGTACTTACATTGCTCCACAGGCTCGAAGCGAGACTTGCACTGCACATTCACAAACTCTCGGCACGTGTTGGTGACGTCATCGAACAGCTGCGGGAAGCGGCACTCCCACACGAAGAGACCCGCGCTGCGCACACGGAAGGGCGTCAGAAGAATGAATCCGGAGCCGGTGTCGTCACCAGTGTCATCTTGGGTAATTTCAGGGGCCGCCCCGTCCAGGCTAGATAGACTGCAGTTGTAGTACCAGTGGCAGTTCTTGGGGTGGGGTAGCAGTGCCCCGGGATGACGTAAGCATGGGTGTTCTGTAATGTGGGAGTATTAATTTAATACTAAATATATAGATATAAGAGGTAAACTTAACATTCATTGGATAAGTCAGTAAATGTTTAGTTATAAAAATCAACTCTCTGTCTACAAAAAGCACAATATTTTAATCGATGTTACATAAAAGTTATCTTTTATGTTTTCATCAGTATATACTGATCAAAAATCATACTCTGTATAGTTTATAGCTAAATAAACTACATATAGAGTGAGAGAATGTTTTTGAACTATATATATATATTAGTTGTTGTTTACATTTTTCTTCTTGATTTTTAAAGTGTTTAACAATAAACAATGATACATAAATTATTCTTATTCCAAACATTTTTTGTTAGGATTGTGGTTTGCATAGCGTCATTTAATATTGAATTATATAAAGCTCAGTGTCTTAAGCCTCTATACACATTATCACTCATTAGTGTATTAAATCACAAGTTGCATAAAGTACTAAAACAATGTACTTCTAACACCGAATTATCCAAATTTATTATTTTTTTTATCATAATAAATGTCTTCTTCACTGAATTCATGTGTGAATATTTACATTAGCTACAAAGTACATTGTTGTAGTTTGAAAACAGAAATTTACAAAAATAAATATTTACCTGATGAAATTCCCAAACTTTTCAGTTTCAGTTCCAACGGGCTGGTAACTACGGAGGGTTCTTCTCTGATGTTTCCTCTTGACAACTTTCTCTCAAAATTTTGATTTTGCGGATGTTTTGAACTAGTGATAAATGCACGTGTTGACGTCATCCATCTACGTGTTGACGTAATCAGTCTAGGCTTAATGGTCGTCGTAAAAGGTTTCTGCGTTGCAGTTGCTGCTGTTGTATTGGCCACTGACTCGGTATATCTCCTAACATGTTGTCTCGCTTCAGCCTGCTCAGTCGTCGTGTCCTGTCCCTGTCTCTGGAGCCTTGGCCAGAGTCTGGACGGCCTGGTCACCTCTGAAGGCTTGACAGTGGTGGCCTGCTTGGTGTAAACATCTACCCGCTTAACTATATTATTTTGAAGCACCGGGCTGTTTCCGTAGACAGTCTTGGCTTGAATTTCATTCCTCTGTACCTTGGCTTCTTCTGTCGGGAGTTGCTTGACATCCACGGCAAATTCACTACCGCGACTTTGGGTAGGGGGGATATCCAGGCTGGTCTTACCCCTTACGTCATACCCAGCCGTCTGAAGGACTTGCGACTTATCTGCGTTATCCACGTCAACGATGACTTTATTGCAGTCGTCCCACCTTGAGAATTCAGGCACGCAGTTCAAGGCTACGTTGCTCCACACCTGGCCGGTGGGACAGGCCGGCATGGACATGGGCTGGCCAAAGTGGCAAATGTAATACTGGTCACAGTAGTGGACGTCCCTGACCCATCTGATGGCCTGGAAGTCAACACACGGGAAGACTGGCTGCCTCTGACAATCACAAGATTCTAGAAACATAGCCATGGCGACTGATATCACCAACAGTAACGTAGTTGTATGCATGTTTACAACTTTGTGGTCTACTGATTATAAATAAATTCAACAAATTACTTGTTATTCTGAAGAGTAATGACGTTCCTTTCAAGCTGTTATGATTTGACTGAAATCTTTAAATTGCCTTTTTTCCTCTCCAGTGAATATAAAATGATAAAAAATGCAAAATGTTCCACTTACTGATCTGACGGATAATAAGAATAATAAAAATCCTTTTGTAACAATCCTTTTATACGCAATGAATTGTCTTCATTTGTTCATTAAGTTCAACTTTTTTTTATTTAAAAACAACTTTTCCTTTCTACTCTCTTAGTCCTGTTGAGCTGAAGGAGAAACTGAACTACTTGCCCAATGTAACGAGACGCCGTCTTTTATACCGCACTTCTGATAGTCACGTGGTTTGTTTTTTCCCCCCCACAAGGACTCATCAGCCAATCGCCAATCTCGCAAAACATTTCTTTCATGTCAGGGTCTCTTCTTGTAATCGGATTTTAATCCCAACGATCTGACGGCAAATTTGTACAGAGTCAACACAACTACAGACTTGCAGCAACAACCACCTCCACCCCCCTTTTCCCCCCTCCCTTCAATCCTTTCTCCCTCTACCTTTCCTAATGATGACCATCACATTCCAGTAGCCGTTGGTCAAAGAACTTTGTGATGGCTGGTGAGCAAACAAAGAAGATGACCTTGTGGTTTTTTGGCCGCTACACATGTGAACTTGAAATTCCTTGCCTGGCTGGCAATGGCCATGACGCGGTTCTTGGTCAAGCCGTCACTAGATTTTAATTGCCTTCACGGCCATTGTAAGTTGTAATGGTGAATAGCAGGGCTAAACAGTTGGCTTTCTGGTGGGCGGCCCGACCTCAAGTCTGTGGAAGATATTTTGAAACAAACAATCTAATGCTTTTCGGCCTTGATGGAAAACATACCTTGCCATGGGAGGAGGCGTTTGAAAACGGGAGGAAAATAATTTAGCCTTCGATTTGTGTCGATCAAGGTTTTTGACTTGGAGACTTTCAAATTTTTTATCTTATTGGTTTTTTAAAAAAATTACAATAGAAAATGTGTTTTAAATAATATTAGGTGTTATTGAAAGGCGTGGAAGTGTTTCTGGTATTTGTTGGAATGAAAGGAGGCAAAGAAATGAACAATATTATGTTGAACTTTTTTTTTTATATTTTTCTTTTAATTTATTTAAAAACTACCTGTTGTTTCAAATTATAATAGTAAAACATATGCCATTTTGTAGTAAAATTGGATAAAAATGTGATAAGTTATATTATTGATAAAGAAGAAATATTCAATTCTGCAATTCTATATTTAATGTTATGGTCTATTTAAATAGATTAATAAAATAGTGATGTCATATTTGAATTTCATAATTAACATACATATATGAATTACTTATTTTACTGTGACATCATGTCATGATAAATGACACATTGAAGTAACATTCTGTGAGCTGTGATACTTTAACGTTAAATAATATAGCATTAGATACTTTAACATTCTGCAACTCAGACAACATATTTTATTATAACATTAAATGATACGTGAATGATGACATACCTTAATGGAATAGCATATGGGGACAGATGATACAAATGTCATATGTAGATGTTGATGTAAATCTCATATAGAGAGAGAGATGTTCATGTAAATCTCATATATGATAAAAATCTCATATAGAGATGTTCATGTAAATCTTATATAGTAATGTTGATGTAAATCTCATATATGATTAAAATATCATATAGAGAAGTTCATGTAAATCTCATATAGTAATGTTCATGTAAATCTCATATATGATAAAAATCTCATATAGAGTTGTTCATGTAAATCTCATATAGAGATGTTTATGTAAATCTCATATAGAGATGTTTATGTAAATCTCATATAGTAATGTTGATGTAAATCTCATATATGATTAAAATATCATATAGAGATGTCGATGTAAATCTCATATAGAGATTATATCATTCTCATACAGAGATGTTCGTGTAAATCTCACATAGAGATGGTGATATTTTTTATACTAATGTTTAAATAAACGTTATTTTCAAAGTCTCAAAGGTAGAAGTAGTGTTTTGTTAAAAAGCCAAGTTATTTGCTTGATATATCTCACTAAATAGTTTATTGGGATTTAAAAATAGTTTCCAGTCTGTTTTACTTACGCATTATTTAGCACTCTTATCTGTACACAGCTGTGTTATAACTCATCAACCTATCCTTATTAAATTGATAATAGCATCACTTAAATTAGTTAAATATATAACACAGTGAAAATTACAATGTATAGGTTACGTATTTAATTTTTAAATACTCCCTTTTATTGCTTTTTTTAGCAATGTAAATTAAATGTTTAAGGTATTATATATGATTTACAAGTAAATGTATATACAGGTTAGTGTCATGAATAACTGTCAATCAATTTTATCCTTGTCTTACAATAAGACATAATCAGGACTCAACCAGAAAGTTTTCAACACTTTTCAGATCGAGTCAGGCTATCTCTGAAATTATAAAGTTCCCCCACTTACCAACTCCCAACAAATCATTGTATAAAATACTTTGGTAAAGCAAAAGATTTTAGGTCGCCCCAATCACGGCAAGTCTTGTCTGGCATATGACATGTAGAGCTTGTAACTTTGTTTTGTTATATACTATATATATATATATATATACATACATAACGGTATTTTTTACTAGTTTTAGACATATTAGTAAAAGTATAGGAAAAAAAAGTAAAGTTCCCTTAGCCCTAAAGGGCTATCGGGGCCTCACACTACTCGGCCATCCGTCCCAGTAAAAGTATAGATCCAGCCCCAAAGAGCCATCGAGACAGATGAGGTGTAGGATTAAGTTATGTTGCGAGAAACAAATTCCAGCCATCTTTAGGTCCCCAATTTTGCCAGGTACCAAATTTTACCAGGCCCTAGAACAATGCCCTTGGTTCTCATGGAGGATTGAACCCGGGACCCTTATGTCAACAGCCGAGCGCTCTCCAAACCGTTAATCTAGCCCCCCCCCCCCAATGACAACCTCAACCAACTGGAGCCCCTCTGACCACTAAGTGCTGCCGATTGTATGGCAGACTGTTGTACATGACGGTGCCTAGAAGCAAGATCCCATGACATGTGATCCAGTTGCACCACATCTGCCGCAACCCAACCTCCATTTTCGTCAACACCCTCCCCACCCGAAACTTCCCCACCCCCTTTATAAACTTTTTAATATATAACGATATTTTTAAACAGCTCTAAATCAGATTAAAGTGGCGAACCACCTATGCCACCCACTGCCCCTCTCCTCCCGTTGATACGACGCTGATTCCAGTCCATGTGACAACCTTGGTCATAAGATGATTATGGTTTACTCAGTGATGGTACATTACACACTGATATTACGTTACACACTGATATTACGTTACACAATGATGATACGTAACACAATGATGATACGTTGCACAATGAAGATAGTTACACAACGATGATACGTTGCACAATGATGATACCTTGCACAATGATACGTTACATTTTGATGATACATTATTCAATGATGACATGTTAATCAATGATGACGCGTTACACAATGATGATACGTTACACAATGATGTTATGTTACACAACAAATTCAAACATAAAAAATAAGCAAAATACTATTTCGTTTCTTTGAAGTAACATGCTCTTAACGCTTCTGTGTATGTCATAATTGTTTGTCGTCAAAATCTCAAGACTTAATGTTACCAATGCATTAATTAACGTGACCACTCAAACGCAGTGAAAACAAACACGTTATCGTCAATTGCATAATGCGTGCCACATAATACACAAAACACAACAGAGCTTATTGTCTGTGGCCGGGGCTAACCAGACCTGTGTACGGCCATCTAAACACAACTGCCGACGACCTGAAGTCACCCAGTGCGTTCTGCTGGTTCACCTGCTGCTCTTGACCGCAACTGACCTTCGGTGAGACAAACAACAACACCAGCGGTCTTTGTGAACGGGTTTTTGTTGTCTCTGCAGTGACCAGGGGTCAAGAGCAACCTGTCAGTTCAATTATCATTTAATTCAACAATAACGGACCGTGTGCTAGTGTACGTGTTTGTGCGTGCGCGTGTGTGTGTGTGTAGGTCTGCCGAAGAGTGGCAGCTCGACCCACCGCCCGCGTAGCAAAGTATATTAGCATTTCTTGGGGAAATCTGCGGCTAAGCTCACAAAGTATCGAGTTACCGAGTGCAGTGGAAGAGGCATCGAACTATAAACACAGACTGGATGCAGTGACCTCATTGGATTTGTACGAGATGTTGAGTGCAGAGTAACTAGACTGGATCTATGGTGACATTTACATTGAGTATCGATCGTTCATATGAAGATATCAGCAAACGAAGCATCTTAAGCGAGCTATAATAATAGTATTTAGTATTTTTGTTTGGCTTTTTGTTTTAAAGGAAATTATAATTGAGTTTAAATAAGGAAAATTGTGATTTTAATAAAAATGTCCATAATGGATCTGGGATAGTTTTAAAATCGATAATATTTTTTTAAGTAATATATATGACGCTAAGATCAAACAGTGCAGAATATTTATAATTCGAATTTATTTTATCAATTAGAAATGTATTTCATAACGTATTAAAGAATGCTGTACATATTATGTTAGTCAATTTTATGTAAACTACGTTGGTTTTTAAAGGGTAAATGACTTTGTGAAAATCAATCAAAAATGATCATTGGCAACTGCAACAATTACATGTAACTAACAACGCTCATGGATTGATAATTTAATCTTTAAAGAACATATAATATGCTCATCTGAAGTTCTCTTTATTAATCAACTTTAAATCAATTTACAGTTAAGCTAATATAAACTACAAAGTGGAAGCAAGCTGCGCCTGAAATATTGATTAAAGTAAACCTGACAGGTCACATGACATTTGAAGTGCATATATATACGTTACTCAACATCTCGTGGCAGACGGTCACGCTTGACTGGGTCGAGCACTGCCTGGGAGGGCATTACAATGTCTCAATAATTCACACACCCCCTTAGCAACACATAACTGTTACTGGAATTATTGGATGCAGCTGATGAAAACTACAGATCATTAGATTTCACCTCAAAATCAATGAAACCTATAACCTCAACTGAGTTTACATATAGAGAGTGCAGTCATACTATGGGGAAACCATAACTGAGTTGACTTACAAAGAATGAAGTCATAAACAATGTCATGCATCAGGGAACCGTCACTAAGTGTACATATATACAGTACAGACATACATTAAGACATACATTGTGGAATTGCCACTGAGTGTACATTTATACAGTGCAGGCATACATTAAGTCATACATCATGGAATCTCCACTGAGTGTACATTTATACAGTGCAGGCATACATTAAGTCATGCATCATGGAATTGCCACTGAGTGTACATTTATACAGTGCAGGCATACATTAAGTCATGCATCATGGAATTGCCACTGAGTGTACATTTATACAGTGCAGGCATACATTAAGTCACATATTTGAAATACCTCAACTGGGTTAACGTATATAGAGTTGCGTCAGTAAAATGAACAACATATGTTGAAATATTGTCATAAGATAAGCAAAGACATGCAGGTAGTTGTGCGTTTATTCTTTACAACATCACAGATTTGTATTTGAACATTGTAGTTCGGTTCTTAATCATTGTCGTATTTCTGTCGGACAAAGCTATCCCTGTGGAACAGAACAATTTGTTTGATGTGCAATGCTGGTGTCCCCCAATCACTGGTCATCCCGTGATAGGACTGACACGTCAGTGTGTTCAGTTGGCAGAGTCCGTTGTGTCTGTGAAAGTAACGGCCAACGGTGACCGGACGAGGTGTGACACTTGGCAATGAACATGAGCGTCTGAAAAAAAAAAGATGAGATATAGGTAAACCAAGGTCAGCTTCATAGTACTGTGAAGCTATCTGGCAAGGTTAGCTTTGATGTCTGATACATAGCATTGTGAAGTTTAGTGTCAAACCGTTAACACTCCATTCATAAAATTTGTGGAAGGCTACAAAGGATGAATATTAGAATCGAATACATTATTTCAGTAAATTATTATGTTTTTAAAACAATATTATGAATGTTGTGCAAATCTAGTATAAAAGGCATCACACACACACACACGCACAAACACGCACACTAGCACACGGTCCGTTATTGTTGAATTAAATGATAATTGAACTGACAGGTAGCTCTTGACCCTGGTCACTGCAGAGACAACAAAAGCCGGTCACAAAGACATACCGGTAAGAAAACTTTAGCTAGAATATTTTAGGGGTGGAAACGGATTGGGGGGGGAGGGGGCAAAACAACTGAAATCATAACGATATTAAATTTGCCAAATAGATTTATTCATAGAAGACTTTTTTTATGAAGACATTAAAAATATTTTTTTTTATAAACAGTGTCTTGGCCGAAAAAGAAAAAAGTTTGTTAGTCAATGAGTTGAATCAGTGATTCTCTCGAAATTTTTACGATTTTTCGACCCACCATGAAACCTGTTCATTTTAGCGAGTCGCCATTTTAGGGGAAAAAAAAGACAAAAATAAAGCAGAATGTTGGTAAATTGAATCTAATTTATATTGTAAGTCAATTAAAAAACGTTTTGATAATCCGCTTCTAAAAACAGGTCGCGACCAACACTGTGAGAATCACTGGTTTATTAATAGATCCTACTTGAAATATGTCGTCCATTAAAGTTAATGTTTGATTTACGGGAGGTGCCGTTTTAAAAATAACATTTTAAATGAGTTAATCTCTGTCTGTAATAAAGTCACTGCTGTAGGCTGGATGGATCATAGCTATAAAGATGATGTGACACGAAGAAAAACGAAAATAAAAAAACGATAAAAAACGATTATGTATTTTTTCAACGTTAATTAATTAGTGGTAAAACATTTAATGCTCATTACAATCCCATCAGCATAGACTTATTTGTCTATTGTCTGACTATCCAGACGTTTGCTTATCAACCCGGAATAGGCTTAAATAATAAAATTCTTGAACTTACTTCAAATCTACCTGTACTATTTGAACTTGGGACAAAATTGAAAACAAACTGACTACGTTACACTAGAAACTTGTGTCAACACATTTATAAGTACATTCAAAGGTTTATAGGGATACTTTTACTATTATTATTAAAATAACGTCAATGTCCCAAAAAATTATTATTTTTATGTAAGTACTCATGATTGTAAGTGTAATGTTTCATGATGTATGTGTCATGTTTCATGATTGTATCTGTAATGTTTCATGATTGAATGTGTAATGTTTTATGATTGTATGTGTAATGTTTCATGATTGTATGTGTAATGTTTTATGATTGTATGTGCCCTGTTTCATGATTGTATTGTATGATCGATTATCCAAGAAAATAGCTTTTGGACACAGGCGTAACCAAAAAGAGCCGTAGGGTCGATCCGCCCATGAGGTTACTACTTTTAACACCAGCCAAGTGGTGACACCTGCAGTACTTTAGTACTCTTCGATACCATAGTGGGGCGACATATTTTAGAGTCAGCCCCGGGGGTTAGGTTCCTCTAAAATACTATAAATTGTACGCTCCATCCCCCTACCACACGTTTTAATTTGTTCTTTGTTTCCCTTCAAATAAATTGTAAATAATGTAAACCGAAGAGTGACATTTGAAGAAATACATTTGTTATACAAGTTGTACTGTAACTGTTCTTTCAGCCCACAGATGAAATACAGAAGACTAGCGCTTGAATAAAAAATCAAGAAAGAAGAAACAATGATACTTGATAATATTTAAATTTAATTTATTGAGATAGAGATGCCTCATACGTTGCCAATGCGTTTCATGATAAGCAAACCTAAAATATAACCAGGGCTCGATTTACCGCCGGGGATGAACTGTTATCCCTGGCTCTGCCTTTGCTTAATATATCCCTACCGGGGATGAAATTATAGACCTTTTATCCCCGGCTCTGCAGAAATGTTTTCCCATCCCCCCGGCACTTGTTTTTTTCTTAAATCGAGCACTGAATATTATGTATATGATATATATTAACATATAATATTTACAATGGTATACAGGCATACAATGTATGTATCACTGTTGCATTGATGTGTTCCTCTAGCTCAACACTGGTTAGAGTGAAGACAGCAATAAATCAACAAGACTTGCTGTTTACGTTCAAAAAACATTTTGTCACACTTAACACTTGTATTTACCCAGAACTAACGGATCTTTCTTCCACTGTGGACTTGTTCAAAGTACTTAATCTATCGCTCGACAGTTTCCTGCTATTGGGTAATCCTCGAGCAAACATCATTAGCTGCTCATCCTGGCCAGACTGTGGATAACGGGATCTAGAAGGGGCGCTCCTTGATGTCAGGCGCCTCTCTGTTGATTTGCTTCTTTGACCTAGTTTTCAAAACGGAAACAAAATTGCAATCAGTAACTGAACATATTTTAAGTCGCCGACAAGTTTAGAAGGAAATATCTAGACATTTGGTAGACAGGATTATAATTTTCTCAAAAAAATACAACAAAAAAAACAGGAGATTAAAATTAAGATTTAAAAATAGTGACCGTCCTAAACAGGCCCGTAGCGTGCGAGGGGGCCAGGGGGGCGGGCCCCCCTGCGTTTTGTCTGGGCCCCCCTGCTTATTTGTTCTACTTAGTAAAATGTATTACCTGACCCCCCTCCCGCTATTGCCTGGCCCCTGCTGTAGAATGCCTGGCCCCTCCTGTAGAAGTTTCACGCTACGGGGCTGGTCCTAAATGTTATATCATTATTAATATTTTTATATAAAAGAAATAAAAAACATTAATATTTTCTTAATCTTTTTTTTTTTTATTGTGGGTGGAGAACTTAGCTAAACTTACTTACCTGTGGATTACTGCGTACGTATAAGTACTATAGTTGTTGTGCCCGCAAGAAAGGTAACTCAATATCTAATGACAATAAGATGTGCAAATGTGACTCCTACTGCCACTGTGGCTCGTTGATGAGCTATTTATAGCTCCAGTAATCCAGTTGTTTCTTTTTTTTTTAAATCTTCATACATTTAAAGTACTGCTACTTTATTATAAAAAGACCAAACCGCGGCTGTAAATAACATCACCGACACCGTTACCACCTAATATAAGTTATACAGAATGCGCTTCGTCAATTTAAGTTCCCAATACCACTGGGATGCAGCAAATAATTAAGTACTAGTAAGAATGTACGAACATTTCAACTCTTAGCGAGGATTTGCTTTACAATGAATTTGTTTAATTTGCAATTATGTGTTCAACTAAAAGAAACAGGTTTGTAATTATCGTCTGACCTGATGTTGTGTTTTCTCGTCTCAACATGTCCTCCAGAGACACTGGACTAGGAGGGGCAGTGACTCCAGTGGCTGGTCTAGGGACTGTGACGCCAGTGACTCGGTCATCACCCAACCCGTGTTCAGTCACTGATGACGTGGCACTGGTTAAGTCATTGAATCTGTACACACTGAAGGAACCTGATGGGATGTTTAGTAATTAAAACAAATATAGTTCATCGATGCATACATTAGCTATTTAGTGATGATGGGACAGTAGAAACTTGGCAAGAAAATTTCAGCCTGATACGTCTTTTAGTTTTTGAAATATTCACGTTCAATTATCGCGAAAATGTAAATGTCACGCGAACTCGAGACTACCCTTAAAACTTTAAAAAATCATATCTCAGAACGTTTTTGACCAAATGGCCTGAAATTTTCAGAAATCACTCAACTTTGTATGTACAATAAGCCCTCGAAATTTCAGGAAGATCTGAGAGGGTCGGGTGAACAATTGTCAAAATACTGCTCGAGTTGACATGGAATGACCCTAATACAAATTACATATAAATTAGTGATACCGCAAGTAATATGGAGCGGGTCAGATTATTCAACCAAGCGGACCGCACATGAACCGCGGTCCATAGTTGGACCATGTCTGTGCTAGCCCATGTTTACCCACACAGTTGGACCATGTCTGTGCTAGCCCATGTTTATCCACACAGTTGGACCATGTCTGTGCTAGCCCATGTTTATCCACATAGTTGGACCATGTCTGTGCTAGCCCATGTTTATCCACATAGTTGGACCATGTCTGTGCTAGCCCATGTTTATCCACATAGTTGGACCATGTCTGTGCTAGCCCATGTTTATCCACACATATGTGATTATTATTAAAATACCAATATTATGATATAACTATGATTTAAGATTATTGCAATCATTGATTACATTAATTATAATTTTATGTAGTCCATTTGTTTTTACTTAAAGAAAAGCATAATGCATTGTAAATCTTAGTTTACTCTAAAATCGGCAAATAAAAGCAATGAAATATAGATTTTTTTTAAAAAGTTTAGTCAGTTACTTACTGGCTATTGAAAAAGTTGGTGTTACTTCACGGTGCCGAAGTAACCCATTACTTGATCGTTGTCTCTTGGTGAGACTTTCTATGTGAGTAGATTTTGATTTGGCAGACGATCTCTTGAATTGTTTGTTTTTTAAACTTCCATCCCGCTCGTTCGTCATGGTTCAGTAATTTGACAATACTTCCAGTTGGACGATTCATTCATCCGTGTTTCAGTTTAGCAGTTTAGTAAGTTACATTTAAAACAACTTTTTTTTTCTTAAAAAGGCGCTTGTAAAGTTTGAAAAACAAAGTCTGAAATCTGAAAAGGTTCCAATTTTTAATGATTTAATGAATAAAAAACATCCTTCAATATTTAGTATTGTATCTTAACAAATGGACACAGTGAGCTTAATGGATGGATACCATAATAATTCCCAAGACTACTGTGAGCTTTCAAAATCACTTAAGTGAACAAAGGTAAATTTAATTGTAAATTTGTACCATTTCACTGAACAATGAAGACATGGTCACAAATGTGGTCTTTTTAATCTCTTGTTGTGTTCAATGAATTATCTAGAGAATCAACAACGAAATCTGCTGCGGGCTAAGTTAGTGGACTTCACACACGGACTAAGTTAGTGGACTTCACACACGGACTACAGTTCTTCAATGAGGCAACTCCTTTCCCCGCCCATCAATAAAACAAAATTCATAATTTTGAACAATTTTTGTAAATGTTTAAGTTTAAAAAAGGTGAAATAATAAAGACTAAATTATGTCGAAAATATATAAAAAAATTTCATTAACACAAATACTAACTTGTAATAAATTAATGAAAATGTTTTATTGTAAACTTATATAGCTTTCCCTCTCTTTGTCAGCACAGGAATAAAAAAAAATAACTTAGTGAGATATAAAGTAATCCACTTTATTGTCACCGGTGATAAATCCACAAGGATAAAAAAAAACACTAATGCATTGCTATTCATTGACTCATAGGTTTCAACCTTTCACCGGGAGTCATCTACATTCTCCCCTCAGTCCCAGCAATCCACTCCATCTGGTATTTGTGTAGAGATTCTTCCCCCATAAAGAGCATACATTATTGATGCCCGGGGAAACGTTGCTGAACAGAGGTGATCGCTGGGGAGAGAATTATTTACCAAGTCGGACATTGAGCGTTTGTGAGTGACTTGACCATTTTATGTTCACGATGATCGACTTTCATTTATATCTTGGTAGTCGACTTCTTTATTATCATCAGAGTCGACTTTCATTTATATCTTAGTAGTCGACTTTCATTTCCTGGTAGTCGAATTGTAATCGGGCCGAATAAACTTCGTTTTTGGTAAAGTGAGACATGTCATGAGACAAAACGATTTTTTAATATTTTTGTTTATTAAGGTTTGTAGATATTATATTTAAATTCCCACCGTTTTCCACGAATGGGAAAATTAGTTATTTGATGATAAAAATAGATGAACGATAATATAGCTTTTGTTTTGAACAGTTTATTTAGTTAGTCATTGTTTTATAGAGGTGGGGTTTTGTTATATTTTAACTTTTCTCTTGATTCTGAAAGTTAAATAATTATTTAATTTACTATGAATGTAGTACATTTTTAAAAAAAATTTTCAGTGAGCTAGATTTCCAGTTTAGCCTTATGAGATATATGATATACCTATTGTAATCAGCTGAGAGGAAAAAGTTTTGTTGTAGCATACGCCTGATGTTAAATTATACACAAATTTTGTAGGTAGGCAGAATCATTTACTATTATTGATTAAGCTTATGCACTGAGGGAAAGAAAATATAATAGTTTAAAAGTCAATAACAATTTAGTAAGATACAACAATATTGTATCATTGAGAAATAAAAACTATTAGGTGATTGAATTTTGCAAGAATTAACTGATGGTGAAACATGTTATCTTTTGAAACAATGTTTCAATGTTTTGTAAATGCTGCGAGATATCATTTAAATGTATAGTTTATAAATACATTGTTTTTATTTTATTGGTTATTGCTTACTGTTGTTTTTTTTAAATATCATATTATTAAATAAATAGCAATAATGATAAGACCTAATGGGAAATTGTATATGCATATTAATAGGCATGATAATTTACTTTTTTACAATATTTTATTTTAATTGGAATGTTTTAATCAATTACTATTTATTTTTCTTTAATTTCAGTGTAAACTATTATAATAAATAATTGTTAGTTTGCCTTTATTCATCATCTGCAAAAAGTGTTTAACGACAAATCCAGACTTAGAAATGGCACTTAATTTGTTACCTGCAGGAACGCTTTGTGTGATATGCAAACGAGATTTTGAAGGTGATGAAACCGACAAAACTAGAGTTACTGCTAAAGGTGTTAACACTTTAAAATCGTACTGCGACTTATGGAATAACATTGAATTGAAAGATTATTTGGAAACCAATCCTGATGTTATTCATGTCCATGAAAAGTGTCGTAGGGGTTTTACGAATAAGCGTAGATATGAACAAACTTGTGTTAAAGTCAGACCATCCCCACGGAAGTGAATCGAAAGCCATTAAGATCAAAAGAAAATAGCTTTCAGTGGAAACAGCATTGCTTCTTTTGCAAACAGATTGTTGTATTTGATGATCGTCATCCTCAAAAAAATAATGGCCGAAGGGTTAGAACAGTTGAACTGCGAGATAAGCTAATATCAGTATGTGAAGGTAGGCAAGATCAGTGGGGTGTAGATGTTAAAGGAAGGTTGGAGTCAATTATGTGTTTATTTGCTTCAGAGGCAGTGTATCACAAGAATTGCCACTTGCTGTTTTGTAGTGGCAGAATAGGACCTACTTCCTCCAAAGAATCATCTGTAAATGTAGAGGCAAGCGAATCAAATGTTCATGTGTGTAAACAAGAGGTTTTTGAATCGCTTTGTGAATGGTTGGAAACTATGGATGGAGAACTCCATACATTAGAAGACTTTCATAATCGCATGACAGAACTAACTGGCAGTGATGAAACGGTTTACAGCATTAAACACGTGAAGCGTAAACTGGAGGCAAAATATGGTGATCACATTCAGTTTAATTCTGTTTCGGGTAAGAAAACTGTAATATGTTTCCGTGATTTGGCTTCCACCATTATCAATGACAAGTGGTATTCGGAACGCCACAGCTCTATTGAAGATGAAAGCATCAGAGTGGTTACGGCAGCAGCTAACTTAATAAAGAACGAAATACGTCAAACACTCTATCAAACTGATTTATATCCTCCTATTGATAATATCAGTAATGAAAAGAAAAATGAAAGATTGGGTTCCAAACCTCCTCATGACATTTTTGACAAACATCGTACGTCAAGAGTTGAAACAGGTGGCCATAGGACATTGCATTGTACAGGCAGCCAGACCTCATTCTGTACTATCACCTGTTTTGTTAGCTACTGGTGTTTCATTGGATAATGTTTTTGGATCAAAATGGCTGCTAAACATCTTGGCCAGGTTAGGACTGTGCGTAGTCATGGGATGAAGTTAATCGTTTTAAACAATCAGTTGTGCAGAATGACCACAATGATTTGCCTCTGAATATCCAATGTCATTCACACAGTTTGCTGCAGACAATGTAGACAGCAATTTAGCAACCTCAGTTGATACATTTGCTTGCTGACGCTTTAACAACTTCAGGTTTCTTAGTGAACCACGCATTAAGTGATGCTGATACTAGCACAGTTCATCATGCTCTACAGCTAGCTGCTAAACAATTTAAAGTTTTGGTGGTTGCCAGTGACACAGATGTGTTGGTACTGCTTATACATCATTTTCAACCAATAATGGGTGACATTTTTATGCAGTATGAGATCACTGGCAAAAGTGGTGGGAAAACAGTCACAGTACCTGTTCGTGAAGCTGTACATGCTGTAGGTAGAAGTGCAGCTAACCAAGTCCTATGCTGCCATGCCATAAGTGGATGTGACACAACATCATCATTGTTCGGGAGAGGCAAAGTTACTGTGTGGCGTAAATTAACCGGTAATATTTCCACATTACCTCTGACAGAAGTAATGGGATTTGAGAACGCCACGCATGCAGATGTTTTGCAAGCCGGCTTACAGTTGCTTGCTCTAATATATGGTGGTAAGTGCACAGACAGATTAAATCATATGAGGTACTTAACTTATGTTAACTTGATCAACAAGTCCAACTCAACCACGTCCTGAAAGATTGCCTCCAACCGAGTGTGCAGCAAAGATCATATCTATCGCACTCATTACAAACTGCTGTTTGGAGATCATTAGGCACTACAAATCTTAAACGGAGGACTGGGGAAGGTTGGATAATAATAAATGCTCCAATAGCTACTGATTTGCCTGCTGCTCCAGAAAATTTGTTGAAGGTAGTACGATGTAAATGCCGAGCAGATACAGATCGGCCGTGCTCATCTCAGCTTTGTTCTTGCCGTAAGCATGGCTTACCTTGTGTTAGCGCATGTAAAAATTGTAATGGACAAACATGTGACAATTCCAAAAGTACTGAATTTTGTGAAGACTGCTCAGATGAGGAAGATCATTCAGTTTCTCAGGTTCATCATTTGGGTGATGCAGTTCCCGATGATTGCTTGCTGTTTGATATCCCGTGGTTGGATGAGGAAGTCGTCGACTGACAATCATTTTCATAATTTTATTATATTTTGTAATTTTGTTTGTATATCTGTCATTATATGATTAAGACGTGCATTACAGACAATATTTAAAATTAATTTTGGTTCTTCATTTACTGTAACAAAACTTTAATAAAATTTACTAAAAATTCACTTTTTGGTGTTGATTTTTGCTAAATAACTTTTTTTCCCATTCATCTACACGAGTGGGATTTAAAATATACATTCCATATCATATTCTGTATCTAATAAATATAAACTTGCTTTGTCTCATGACATGTCCAGGTTTTTATAATTTCACCCGGATTATTGCATTTATTGTCTTGCTAATCGACGTTCTTTTATTATCCTGTTCAGAGCATATTAAACTTTATTACTTGGTGCATAGCCTACGAGTTTATGAAGAGTGGAGAACTGTATTTTTAACGGACCCCTGTAGCTCATTTGACACCCCTTAGTATACTCTGTTTCTGGTCGTCGACATCCATTGATATTTGGCTTCTTTGATAACTTGATAGTTGGCTTCATTTATAACTTGATTGTTGGCTTCATTGATAACTTGATTGTTGGCTCCATTCATAATCTTAAAAGTCTACTTTCATTTATATCTGGGTAGTTGAAGTTCAATAATTATCTTGGTAAGCTAAGTTCATTTATAACTTGATAGACGAATTTATCTTTATTATGATAGTCTACCTTCATTTATCATCTTGACAGATGAAGTTTTTTTTTATCATCTTGACAGGCGACGTTCTTTTATCATACTTTGATAAAACTTTCCCCCTCTTTTTCAGACTGGAATGTATTGCTCCATTTGCTAATCGGTTGACATGATCGATAAATGTGGGGGCGGGGAAAATCATTTATTTTCGATCATCAGACAAGCTCAGTCCATGTAATGTCCACTAGGGACAATGAAAAAACAACTATTGAATTATTCACCAAATTATCTGTGGGGCATACAGCAAGTGTGAGCGCTCAGTGTATATAAATCTCCTGCGTGAGTTCAATATACAAGCGTTCTGCTTTTTGTGATTAACCAACCCTGTGTAAAAATATATCAAAAATTTCTTGTCTAGTATACATTTTGATCTTAACACACTTCAGCTGTAAACAAGTCGTCATATATATATTTTAACAATGTATTTCAAGGATCAAATACTGGTTCTGTTTCTCAATATCATTTGTATTTTTCATTTGTCAGAAACCTATGCAATGTTTCAAATGAGTTTTGAGGCTATATGGGACAAAAATATGTCCCTCGATGATTATCAATCAATATTGTGTCCGGACGTTTGCTTTGAGGAGGAAAAAATTTCACTTACAGGTAGAACCGCAATGGTAGAACGAAATTTCTTGATGGAACATTCTTACCTGACGGAAAACATATCCTCGACCGAGCGAAGCTTCTTTATGGAAACAGTGTCCTCCATTGCTGACAATATATGCTCGAATATAGAATGTTTTCCTTGCGACTGCCAAAAGCCACGATGCCTGTTGTACGGCATCTGTTGCCCTGAAGTTCATCGACTCTCCGGTAAAGACGGCAGCAGTACTTATCACTTCTCTGGACCGTCACCTTCTAGTCGTTCAGATAACACTTCTCTACCTGCAAATGTCGAGAGAGGAAGAGTGAAGATTGGCTTTTATGCTCAAAACAAGTACACATATTTATTCATAAGCTCATGTCCGGACGATTACACGGATCAGAATGTCAAACGGTTCTGCGAGGAAGATGATTTAGACGAGGTACCTCAGTACCAGCTGATGGACAAAGTGAACAAAGCTGTTGACCCAGTGTCTGGCATCACATACTTCAACAGATACTGTGCCGAGTGCAACAGTGCTACAGAGGTAAGGCAATGTACTTAAATTGTGCTATTTATATTACATTTGGGTGCGACAGTTGTGTTGGAATGAAAAAGTCGGAATATAATTCGATGTTATAATTAATAAAAACAAAAGAAACAAAAAAATCTGAAATAAATAGTTGTTTTGTGTTTTTGTCCCCAGTTGTACGTCAGGGTTGGCAACGCCCTAGATCTATGAGGGCCGCATTTCAAACTATATTTAACAAAATATACTACTAGGGGAATAGAAGTAAAACTGATTTAATGATAGCCGCACTGGACTCTAGTGAGGAGCCACTTGCTTACAGAAGAGTCTTATTTGTACAACATTGTTATACAATACAATTGTTGTACAATATATATTAAACACCTAGTTAACGTGCACAATGATACCAACACAGTAAATATCAAAGCCTATTTTTATCATTTTCATTATTACTATGTGAACCTCGACCATAACTTGCTGAATTGGTTCTCTAATAATTTCTGCACTTTGATATTAATAATAATAAGAGCTATCTTTAAATAAAGAAGCGTAAATTAAAAAGAAAGTAAGAATCGAACAAACCAAGCATAAGAATTCAAGTTGCCTCACTAGATACTATGTTTTATTTCCCTTTTTTGTAGATCGTGTCTTGGAGCAGTTACACAGAATGCGATCATTATCTCCACCTCTACAAAGCTGTTGATGAAATCGATTTTTATAAACTCAGTCGACACGCAGGCTCGTCTTGTAACGTCACGGAAAGCCCTTCTTGGAATGTGTCCAACCACCTGTACTTCTCGACCTATCATGACTGGTTTGGTCCAGTCATTGACCGGTGTAACGTGACGGGGCGATGGAGTGCTTACGACCCGGATGTTGAAAGTGCATGTTTCAAGATGTCCGGTTTTGTCTATACTGTTAGAAAAGATCAATTGCGCTATTCAAACGTATTCTGTGCCATTTGCAATTCTGAGGCTTACCCAAATTTCAAGACATCTTGTGAAAGTAAGGTGGGTAATCAACCTTATCAGGGTGACCCTCCTTTTACTGTCCTGTTGAACTTTCATGGTTTGATTTTAGCCAGTAACATTGATATGCAAAAAGTTCAAACTTGTTCTACAAATGAATGGACAGGACCAAGCGGTCTGTGCTATCCAACACAATGTGCTGATGGCAAGCTACTTAAAGACAACATTTGCAAAACCGCATTAAGTGAGATACGGGGTCTGGGTTATATGTCTAAACTATTATACGGATTCAATCAACTTCCACACGAAAATGTGCAAAATGTTTTGAATATTTTTACTTCCGGCTTAACTTTCTGGTTTCTAGGAAATGCCAAAGAAACGTTCTTCAAATTTAACTTGACATATATAAATGACGAAACTTTGGCTAGTGAACGAATTCATCCAGATTTTGATTACAATGCATTTATATTCATCGAAGCTTATTTTATTGCTGACAGACAGCTGGCGCGAGATGTATTTGAAGATATTGTAACCGATACCTTGTTCAACGAGAATATAACATTAGTCACAGGCGATGATCTGGTAAAGTTAGACTACATACCCGACCCACTGTTTAGATCCAGTAATTTTGACTGCAGCTTGACCTCTGTCCAGTGTTGGTCATCTGAAAATATTTATATCCCAAGTAACATAGATAAGATGTGGGCTTTAAAGTCAGACTTTCTGTCACTCAACGATTTGCTGACGTGTCCTTACGTCCGGTTCAACAAAAGTGATGTAATTTTAAATACAGCACCAAATGTTGATGAGATTGCTGGTTATACGGTCACAGTTAGTATAGACGGAACAGAATTAAAGTTCAGTGAAAGGACGGAGCTAATGAGTTTGTCAGTAAAAGATCAATCTGTGGATATTTGTGTAGAAACTTTGACCAAGAAACTTGAGCAACGGCGAGAATCTAAGTCCGAATACAACAATGTATTCATATCACTGTATGTTATCACGGTTCTGTGTCTAAGTGTGTCAATGTTGTGTCTTGTGGTAACTGTGATATCATATGCATGCTTCCAGAAATTACGTAGCACTGCCGGGATTCACAATATGTTTTTGTCTTCTAGCCTCCTGTTGGCTCAATGTTTGCTGTTGGCCATCTCCCACCTGAAGCCCCCGGGCCGCATATGTACAGTTTTAGCAGTCTTCACCCATTACACGTGGCTGTGTATGTTCGCCTGGACCTTCATCTGCTGTTTCCATATGTACACAGTATTCACGGCTAAAAATAGAACCACCCATAATAGCATCGACTCCCGCTCTCAGCTGATCAAGAGAATAGCGTTCAGTCTCCTGGTGCCAGCCGTCATAGTGGTAATGGTTGTCGTGGCTGATTACTCCGTCTCAGATGGTAAAAGAATGGGTTACGGTCACAAGACATGCTTCTTGAATTCTGTGGAGCTGACATCGATCTCCTTGGCAACACCTCTGTCAGTCGTACTACTCAGCAACACGTTCTTCTTTATTTCTTCTGTTCTAGAAATCTACAAGATCAAAAGGCTCCAGATGACTGAGACGTTTAAATCAACGGATAGGAGCGAACTCTACATCTACATCAAACTGTCCACAGTGACTGGCGTCTTCTGGGTGCTGGCTCTACTGGGGGAAGGTTTAAACAATGACCCGTTGAGGTATTTATCAGCTGTGATGAACGGTTTGCAGGGATTCTTCATATTTCTGTCCTATGTGTGCAACAGGAGAGTTCTGGTTCTTTACAAGGTGCTTTTGTTTAGAAATAAAGAGAAACAATCCAGTGAGAAAGGCACTCTAAGTAAACTGGCGTCTGAAATACAGGAAAAGGTTGACACAAAAGAAGAGAAAATATAGTTTTGTATCACACATCATCAGCACTTTGTCTGGTTCTAGAAAATTGTATATTTCTTTCGTTTTTTATTCATTATGCTTTAAGAAGAATTCTGAATTTTCAATAGGCGATATACTTGGAAATGTTGTGGAACTGGAAACATAATATTATGGAAAGCTGCCATCATACAGCATACAACGGTGGGCTTATATAGATGTCATCAAACAGCATCCTAAGTTGGGCTTATATATCTGTCATCAAACAGTATCAAAAGGTGGGCTTATATAGATGTCATCAAACAGCATCCTAAAGTGGGCTTATAAATCTGTCATCTAACACCACCCAAAGGTGGGCTTATATAGATGTCAGCATACAGCATCCAAAGGCGGGCTTATACAGATGTCATCCAACAACATTCAAAGGTGGGCTTATAAAGATGTCATCAAACAGCATCCAAAGGTGGGCTTATAAAGATGTCATTAAACAACATACAAAGGTGGGGTTATATATGTGTCATCAAACAGAATCCAAAGGTGGGCTTATAAAGATGTCATCCAACAACATTCAAAGGTGGGCTTATAAAGATGTCATTAAACAGCATCCAAAGGTGGGCTTATATGGATGTCATCAAACAGTATACAAAGGTGGGCTAATATATGTGTCATCAAACAGCATCCAATGGTGGGCTTATATGGATGTCATCAAACAGTATACAAAGGTGGGCTAATATATGTGTCATCAAACAGCATCCAAAGGTGGGCTTATATATAAAACTGTCATCGAACTGCGTGTAAAGCTTAAGACACGCTTAAAATGACCTCTTCAATTTAGTACAAAGAAAGTGTTTTATAACAAAATAATACTGGTAACGATCTGTATATTCTGATTGTTTGATGAACTGGTCGTTGAATCGGCCACATCTGCCTCTGCTCGCTGATATTTACTTCATCTTAAATACACACACACACACACACACACACACAAACACACACAAACACAAATACACACACACACACACACTGTGCTCAAATATCACTGCTACAGGCATTTCGAAAAATATGTTCACACAACATACTACTGGAATGGCTTTTATAAACACTGATTTATGTCGTTGTTTGTTTTAAATAAAGTGTTTTTAAATATTTTGATCAAAACAATAATAATCTCCATTAATTAAACCAGGAAGAATATATTTTTATGACTTTATTAGTTTTTCAGATTATATAATATTTATGAGGGCACCAATCAGGAATTCGAGGGCCCCGTACAAACTATGGCAATGGGGGGGCCCTCTCGCAATCTTTATTCCCAATTTAGCATCAGAACAAATACATAAAAAAAAACAAGGATTGCGAGGCAGTTCTGGATTAACCATTAACCAATACAGTCATGTGCTTAAGGCCAAGTTATTGAATTAATTTTATGTTTAACCTGCAAGTGTAGTGGGACGGATGGCCGAGTGGTGTAGATACTCGACTGTCAACCTGAGAGTCCTGGGTTTGATCCTCAGTGAGAACCATGGGAATTAGTCCAGGTGAAATGTGTTTCAAAGTCGTCCCACAAGTCCACCCAGCTTTAAATGGGTACCTGACTTAAGTTAGGGAAGTAAACGCGGCTGGGTGTTGTGCTAACTACACAATCCCTGTTATAGAAACAGATTAATTCTACACTTCATCTGCCCCGATGGCCCTTAAGGGCTAAGGGAACTTTACTTACTTATACTTACTTAACCTGCAAGTGTACCATATGCTAATAAACTAGTTGATCGGAAGCAATACGAATGCACACTCTGAACAAGTCTGGACAAAATGACACAGCGCGAAGATAAACCTTAAAAGTAATAAACTATAATGTAATTCGACTTTTGCAGTAAAATTAAGATCAGGTCTTTTTTTCCTAGAGTATACCGTAAATCTAACTTGTTAGTCTTTTTTAGTCCAGTTGACAAAGGCTACTGGTGCTTCCATAACATCATTCTTGCGTTTAAAGCAAAAAACGGCCTAAAAGTTAATAGATAACTATCCAAATAACACCGTCCTAACAAATAACACCGTCCTAACAAATAGCACCGTCCTAACAAGCAGCACCGTCCTGACAAATGACACCGTCCTTACAAATAACGACACCATCCTAACAAATAGCACCGTACTAACAAATAACACCATCCTAACAAATAACACCGTCCTAACAAATAACACCCTCCTAACAAATAGCACCGTCCTAACAAATAGCACCGTCCTAACAAACAACACCGTCCTAACAAATAACACCGTCCTAACAAATAGCACCGTCCTAACAAATAGCACCGTCCTAACAAGCAACACCGTCCTAACAAATAACACCGTCCTAACAAATAACGACACTATCCTAACAAATAGCACCGTACTAACAAATAACACCATCCTAACAAATAACACCATCCTAACAAATAACACCGTCCTAACAAGCAACACCGTCCTAACAAATAACACCGTCCTAACAAATAACACAGTCCTAACAAATAACACCGTCCTAACAAACTCAACTCTTGCTATTAATATGTAACAACTGTAAGCTATATATTTTAAATGAATTGAAATAGTTTCTTTGGATAAATTTTAATTCTTTTGTGTACAAAATGCAAAATATTTCCTTGTCCTCTAAAGTGGAAAAATCTACAGCAAGTCGAATAAAAAACATACAAGAGTTTAGAATAGAGCCACAGGCAGCAACGACAGGGGACGGGCGGTCGTATGGTAAAGTGCTCAACTGTCGACCCTACAGGGGACGGGTGGTCGTGTGGTAAAGTGCTCAACTGTCGACCCTACAGGGGACTGGTGGTCGTGTGGTAAAGTGCTCAACTGTCGACCCTACAGGGGACGGATGGTCGTGTGGTAAAGTGCTCAACTGTCGACCCTACAGGGGACGGATGGTCGTGTGGTAAAGTGCTCAACTGTCGACCCTACAGGGGACGGATGGTCGTGTGGTAAAGTGCTCAACTGTCGACCCTACAGGGGACGGATGGTCGTGTGGTAAAGTGCTCAACTGTCGACCCTACAGGGGACGGATGGTCGTGTGGTAAAGTGCTCAACTGTCGACCCTACAGGGGACGGATGGTCGTGTGGTAAAGTGCTCAACTGTCGACCCGTGGGTCCCCTAGGTTTACTGTTGAGGGACTCAGTTGATATTTCAGGTTATGGACCTACCACGTCTCCCGTGATGCCTCCATGGCTATTGCACTATCGTCTATGGAGGGGATGAAAGAATAGCACCATAAAAACTGTCCATTAGTTGTTTATAGAATCTAAGAGATTTCATTTCATCCTTACACACACTGTCCACGATACGCCTCATAATGTAAAAAATTTAAGGTTTTTTTTTTTAGCTATAAAAGTTTAATGAAGAAGTTATTAATTTACTCGAAATGTATACAAAAATTAAATATATTTCATTGTTCACTCAACCATTAGGCTCTGGCTGTGTCATGTTTCAGTGAACACCATAATGTAAAGTTCAGTTACTGTACAGTTGTTGTTTTGTTTTTTTTTGTTGTTCATTAGAAGGAAGGGGCGGGTAGCACCACCACCACCACACGGTACAAATCCGACACAAATGTTCGGATTGCTTCCCCTCGAGGTGGGCATGTTTATGAACATAACGACCTTTAATCTCTTTTCCCTTTGGCTATTGCAACCAAAATAAAAATCAGTAAAGTACATTGATAACATTTTTTTTGTTCTTAATTTGTTACCAAACAATAAAAATCTAAATGTTTAGTAAATCATACATTTGACATAATAATGTATATAAAAATATATAAAAAGAAAAACCTGTGAACAAATGTATTGTCACAAAAAAATTCAATTCTAAAAAAAAAGTAAAAAAAAATGTCATATAGGACTACTATCAATATTCAGTTTTGAATTTTCTATAGTGAAATTTGAAAATGTTAATGTCCTGGGGTGTTCTTGTTTTTTAAATTGCCATTTTTTTAATATTTTCTCCATATTTTAATTCACTTTGTATTATTAAGCCAGATAGGACCAACGTAGACTTCGTGAATTTCAGATCACAAATTTCTTCATTAATAAATATTTATCATATCAGTTTGCCCAACTCTATCAATGTATCGTTGATTTGTATTACTAAAGTTATTATAAAGCATTGGACAAAACTGGTGAAATTAACTGGAAAAAAATATGAAGATTTAAAAATCGAATGTGTTAATTCAATGTATTGATTAAATATTACTGTTAATAATCGATCGTCATATTGCGTTGGATGTTGTTAAAAAATAGGAATCCATCTCGCCAGTTTAGATTTAGTGAAACTGTCTGGTATGAAAGGTAGTTTGTAAGTCTCCAACCCATCCTCATAGTCATCAGAATTATTGTCTACCTCATCCAAGTCTGTACTTAATTCTTTCATTTGGTGAAGTAAACCTCGTTCTTTCAGTGTACCTTTAAAATACATTGTTTGCATTAATGGAAAACTTCTGAAGATCAAAATCTTCTCTTTATAAATATTACAAACAATTTTAAAATGTTTAATTATTTAATTACTGTCCATCGCTGATCGTGTAGACTAATATAAAGACACAATCATACAGTAAATATGTTTCATTAATATAAAGACACAATCATAAAGTAAATTGTTTCATTAATATAAAGACACAATCATAAAGTAGATTGTTTCATTAATATAAAGAAGAATAATACAGTAAATATGCGTCATTAACGGGCCGGGAATAATATAAAGACACAATCATACAGAAATTGTTTCATTAATATAAAGACAGACAGTAAATATGTGTCATTAATATAAAGACGGAATCATAGAATTAAGATATGTTTTCATATAAAGACACGATCATAAAGTAAAATATGTCTCGTGTAATTGTATCCTTGACAATATTTAATCCAAGTAATAAGAAATACATGCCTCTAATACTCAGTATCTAATTAAAGCTCATTGCATGGGGTGGGTTATTCACAGGCTCTGATGATTTACCAAATTCCAGTTTTTACTTTATTTTATGGAGACCAGACATTATACCTGGTATAGTGTCGTGTCAGACATCTCTACATTGGTATAGTGTTGTCCAGACATTTACCTGGTATAGTGTTATTCACAGCAAGAACATTTACCATGGTATACTTTGTTGTCCCATGGACATTTACCTGGTATAGTGTTTGTTGAGACATTTACCTGGTATAATATGTCCAGACATTTACCTGGTATAGTGTTGTCCAGACATTTACCTGGTATAGTGTTGTCCAGACATTTACCTGGTATAGTGTTGTCCAGACATTTACCTGGTATAGTGTTGTCCAGACATTTACCTGGTATAGTGTTGTCCAGAAAAAAGGCTACAAAACCTCCAACAAATGATGGATTTGACAAAAACATCTTGGCAACATTGTCGAAATCTACACTGCCTGGAAAGGTTAGAATGAGCATTAGACAACATTAAGAAATGTTCTGAGAGGGGCACAGACATACATTGCGACAATCTCCTTCCTAATCTAGAGCCACCGTACTCTGTTACGTGCTTTCCAAAAAAAACTTTATTTATACTGTCAACTCAAAATATTGTGTGTGTGTGGGGGGGGGGGGTTGAAATGTGCATGGCGTCTCTATAATTATATGATAACAAGTTCATTGCCAGTGATGCCAACTATTTTCTTGAAAAATTATCCAGAAAATGTATGAAAAATATCTAGATTTTTTTTTTTTAATATATGGCAAAAGAAAAAAAAACCTAAATCAAAATAGTAAAATTATCTAGATTTAGTTTTTGATATCATTTTATCATATGTAGATTTTTACACAAAAATATCTAAATCTGGATTTAAAAAATTATACAAACTGGCAGCCATGGCCCGTAGTATATCGAATGGTTCAGTAGAATGGTTAGATAAATGTGCGACCTAAGACTGCTATACTTGCCTGTGTTGATGGCATTTGGTGAAAGAGAAATCCAGTATGGCCACATGAGTCCGAATATAAATGATATGCCCAAAACAGCCATGTTTCTCACAGAGTTCATGTCAGTAGTCTTTTTAAAAAAAATGCCAAAAACATTAAAAAAAATTGTTGTCAGAATCTCCAAGAAAAAATGACAAAAATCAGAAAAGTAAAGTTTCTGTCGTGACCTGTATATATAACCTCGTCCGCTGCAACTGACCAAACTGTCTCTTTCTCCCCCTCATATCCCTGTCTAATTACGTAATATCTAACCTTACACGCTGCAGCTAATTAATCTTCAGTCCCGACCTACTTTCACTGTCCGTACGATTCGTTTGTCTATCTATTTATCTATCAATAATATGTCTGTCTATCTAACTATGTCTATCTACTTTCACTGTCCTAAAAAAAAATGCAAACTATACTCATTTTAAAGTTTAAGAGAAACCAAAAAAAAATATATTATTTTTTAAATATATTTTTAATGACCTGTAAGTACGACAGGCTTAGACCCACAAATATCCCCATAGTAGTCACTGCAGTTCCTCCAAGTACAGGGTAAGGTATAGTGAGGAAAAATGCCCCGAACTTCCCAAATAGGGAGAAGACGATGTATAAGAGACCACAGACTTGCAACACACTGCGACTGACGATCTGAGGAAATGAATGAAACAAAATTGATACCCACTCATCAAGGCCACCTAGAGAAATTTCTAGCCCAGGAATAACTTGGAAGACCAGGTTATGGTCCACCTTATATAGATATATGTATTATTTTTTTAAAAATAGTAAGCTTTTATTTTTCAGCTTTCTAACTCGTGTGTACATGTAAATAATAGGTAAACTTTAACCCACCAATAAGTTTAATTTAAATTTTTTAAAAGTTCAAAAATAATATATACATATATAAAAGCGATTTGGGCTCTGCGTTAAATCGAAAGTAAACAATAAATACAACAGTATTCCATTTTAAAATACAATCATGAAACAATCGGATCGGCCCGAAACCAAAAATAACCTAGCCTACCGATCAAGCCTAAGAGGATATAACTCTATGCAAAAGTTTTGCAGGGTACAGCTAGTTGCATGTATAATCAGCGAAATTATAACTTATCGGGCTAGATGGGCGACTTGCTTCGGGGCCTTTTTTTTTTTATTTTCGTGGACCCCTTAGCACTGAATGTACTGGGTGCACCTCATCTCATCAGGCATGAATGTCTCACACCAGGGGTGATTCTGAGTTTCTGGTATCGATCATGTTATGTTTACATGGCTTTTATGGCACCTATGCTGGCCACTAGTTCGATTTAGAATCAATATATGAACATCTCATTATTTAAATTCTCCTCAATTAAAACAAAGGTGTATATACCAGATGTGAATTAACGAGTGTAAAAATGTGCTGACATCATACATCATGGCATGTAATGGATGTAGAGTATTGTAAGTTTCCAATTAGAGTGAAATGTTTATCTCTTATGCCTCTATAAACAATGAATGGATCTGTATTCACAGTTACTCTCGTCATAACTGAGAGTGCAACGACCCATTGAGTTTGCACCAGGCCCGTAGCCATGTCGAAGTAAGCAGGGGGGGCACCAATACCCAGCAAGGGGGTACTTTCTCATTTTAGTTACTTTTTCTTTGTTTTTTCCTCTTTTTCTTCTTTTTAAGCGGGGGGGGGACACTCCACACCTAGCGGGGGGGGGGGCACGGCCCCACCCAGTGCCTGCCCCCCTTGGCTACGGGGCTGGGTAGCACGAGATACATTGTTGACTTGAATTAATAGGGCCCGTACCGGTGATAGGAAGCATTCTAGTCTGGCTCACAATTGATGTGCCCCCCACTGTTGCTCGATAGATGCAGTAGCAACTATTAAGTAAAAAAAAACGCTCAAAAACACATATCATAACAACCTTGCAGTCACTCCATACCTATAGCAACCCTGCAGTCACTCCATACCTAGAGCAATCATGCACCCCCTTCATACCTACAGCAACCCTGCAGTCACTCCATACCAATACCAACCCTGCAGTCACTCCATACCTATAGCAACCCTGCACCCCTCAATATCCATAACACCCCTGCATCCCCTCCATACATAACAACCCTGCACCTCCTAAAATACTTGCGGCTGACAATTACTATGGTCATTTCTTAAGATGGCCGGTAAAGAGATGGACTTGGGAGAAAACTGCCCTAGATTGTACAAACTTTCAAAGGGCGGTAATGCAAGTACTTAGTTGCATTGTATTGGCAAGGGAGAAAATCAAATTTGAGTTCTGAAAAAAAATATATAATGCTGTTATGAATTTTTAATATTTCTGTATAAAGTTGAGGGCATTGATCTTTTCAATCGCACATGATGACCGGCATACAACAAGAGGTCACTTGACATTTGGCACGGACAAAGAGGTGCGAATTTAGCTGTCGTTGTTGTTTTATTTGGGAGACATCAGTCGACCGTGAAATTGTGGTGGGCACAGCCAAACATTAACTCCCCTGCCCCCCTCTTCTGATTGAAGCGGAGTCTTGACAGAAACACGAATTGGGTTTGATAAAGTTATGGATGGATGGATGATAGATGGATGGATGGATAGATGGATGGATGGAAAAATAAATAGAGATGGATAGATAGATGGATGGATGGATAGATGGATGGATGGAAAGATAGATAGATAGATAGATAGATAGATAGATAGATAGATAGATAGATAGATAGATAGATAGATAGATAGATAGATAGATAGATAGATAGATAGATAGATAGATAGATAGATAGATAGATAGATAGATAGATAGATGATAGATAGATAGATAGATAGATAGATAGATAGATAGATACATAGATAGATAGATAGATAGATAGATAGTGATGCTTTCAACGATGTTTGATAACTTATAAAAAAACATCATGTTGCATTGAATGACTCACACAAAAATAGGTAAAGTAACAAACGCATACCTACCTAACGCTAGGAAGCAAATGTAAATTCGTTTCGAATGGTGTTTCTAATCTTGTCAAAATATTTCCAGCTTTGGACGTAACCATAATCTTCACGTTGTGGTCTGGGGAGACTCTTTGAACATTGGGTCAAAGTAGGCGTACTTCTCTGTCTCTTCGACCTGAGCCCAGCTGTGAAAAAGTACAGTTCAGGAAATATATCATACATTGTGTTGGTATATTTTGATGTTTCATGTCTGAGCACCGGAGAATCATTAAGAAACGATCCAAGTTTATTTAACACAAACTTTAAGGATTTTAGCGTCCAATGAGTAGCCGAGCCAGTTGGTTGAGGCTGATGCATGTAATATGTATTCATTCATGCAAGGTCGCAACCAAATAAAGAAGGCTAGGGCCCATTTCAGTAGCTGGTATTTGGGTCTTGTTGTAAGGCCGCCAACTTTCCGGCAGCACAGTGACTCTCAAAGTGTTAGTTTACTACTACCCAAAATGTATATAACAACAATAATAAGAGACAAATGTTGAGTTTTTTTTTTTGTTGTATTTGTTTTTTTAATACATATATTTACTACCATCGCCTGGACTCTTTTTAACCCGACACGGGACATTTTAGAATTGAAGAATAAAAATGACTTTTTCCAGACAGCCTTCATGTATGTATTGTTCTATTGTGTATCCACATTAAGCTGATACACTATATTGTGTTTACATGGTGTGTATATTGTTGGGCCCTAATGTATCTCCTTCGTTAATTCTTCAAGAATATGTCCGCAATATTTAAGATCAACATCCCAACTGCCTCTTGAACACCACGCACCAAATGACACTTGGGAAAACACTAATACACAACAGCGAACACTTCAACATCCAATCAGTAATAGAAACAATGTATTCATAAGAAACGAAATAATATAAGTTAAATTCATCAAATCAATAAAAAGGGAATGATGACAAAATAATAAAGTCCAGACAAATAGTACAGTCACCAACGGCCCAACTTTTACACTCGTCAACTAGCCACTGTCCTCAATCAACTCTTTACCGTCCGCTTAACTCCTTTCTCTACGTTCCCCACAACCACATTCCTCCTAACCCTGATCACCTCAACCAAATACAGCCATGCTCCACTGGTCATACTGGTCACTCCGGTCACTCTCCATTCACGACTTTGATCTTCCCCCTTTTCACGATCAAACCCACGCCATGCCATTCTACACGCTAACTGACCCAACACAGCTCTCACACCCACATATAATATTCTGACAGCAGATATTCTGAGTTGCGCAACGTACAAACTATTTATACAACAATTTATTGAAAAGAAAATAACACAAATTGGCGGTATTTTTTTTTATCAATGGACTAAATAGAGATAAACGTTCTGTACAATTTATAATTCTCTGATGGTGCCAACTCTATTTTAAAACAGCAATAATCCTAACGATTTGTTCAAATTATTCGGAAAAACCGGCCTATTGCTATGTAAAAGTATTCTGCGGGGTTTTCTTGTCCGAGGACCGATGTAATTTCAGGTCATGGTTAAAGTTCCCGCTATATCTACCGTTGTACCCCCATGGTCATTAGCAGCTAGGGTGGCGATGAAAAAAGGGGCACCATGTAAACAGTCGCATTATATTAGGATTCATATGATATAAGAGCTTTCATTTTAATTTTCATTGGACGTTACACAGTAGTTCAATATATACATAATGTCCAAAATAAATGTGTTTACCTGAATATAATAGGAACTAAGATTGTCACTGCTTTCACAAATAATTAGAACAGCACAGTGAAGATACAACTTTGGCTCTCACCTGGCATCCACGGCGTGATCCTCCACATGCGTCAGACGAAACAGCTTGGCTGATCAGGTGCCGCGTCTCCGTAGGGGTTCACGAAGCGTGCGCCGCCCGGTCGTGCTCCCAGACCGACAGAGGCGTACTCAAAAACATCCTGTTGCCCAGTCGACCCATATCGTGGCTGATGGTCAGTAAGGGCGGTTCATTCACTGCCGCGGTGCCGACCTCGTCACGTTGAAGCCCGCGGTTCGTTCGTTTCCGAAGAAATGGTCGATGATGCCGGCAAGGGCCACGCAGCTGGCACTTTAAGTATGTGTTGATTCCGCAGAACGACCCAATGGCACAATGGCACTCCTCTGTCCATCGGTCCTGGAGTAACTTTTTGGGAACGGGCGGGATCCCTTAGCCCGTAGCCGCTGGCAGGAAGGTCCTAGTAAAGTGCCGCGCGAATCCCAGAACAAGGAACAAAGGACAAAAACGATATTGATACTAGAGTGAGAAGCGATCGTTTGAATAAATAGAATCCCAATGTTTGAACAATTCTATCCATTGAGCGTAAATGATCTGCAGGGCCATTAAAAAACAGACCAAAAAATATTTTATGACAAAAGTAAGAAATAGAACGTGTACTTTTAATAAGGCGTCTGTTGCTCATTGTAGTAAATACGTTATAGCGGTTTATGGGGGATCTGTGTAATAAATACGTTATAGTGGTTTATGGGGATCTGTGCATTTTTAAATTTTCTTTTATAATTAGATAGATAGACAGATAGACAGATAGACATACTGACGGACGGACAGATAGATAAATAAATAGATAGACAGACTTACAGACAGACAGAGTGACAGATATATAGATAGACAGACAGACAGATAGACAGACAGACAGACAGACAGATAGATAGATAGATAGATAGATAGATAGATAGATAGATAGATAGATAGATAGATAGATAGATAGGTAAGGTGTTTTAGCATAAATAATGTGTAATAAACCACAAAATGTGCAGTATACTACAGAAGATGCCCAGTACACCACATAAAATGTCCAGTACACAATGCAAATGTCCACAACACCACATGCCGTGCTTGGTAATATGCTCACACTTAAAGTGGAAAATCGATATCCTGATCATTACCTCATTAAGTCATTGATATAAAAGGAAGCGCGGCATTAGTGAGTAAAATTTGTTTTTGTCCACTGCGAACAATCCTCTCATTCATTCATAGTGTGAGTCTAATGTGTACATAGGCCAACTATTTCTGAAAGCAAGCTCATGTCTTATATGTTTGTTCGGTATATCTGTATCGCTTTATAATATATCGTATGATACTTATCATCATAACGGAATATAAATAAAATGTGTAAAAGTAACGCGGAAATAAGAAACCAATAAAAATGGGACATTTGAACCATCTGCTACATGTCTTTATGTATGTCTGTCTTGTCTTTATGGACGCTACTCCACAAAACATGTTCGAAACTCAGCAATGGTTGAGCTGTAAAATATATATAAAAAAACTCTACATTATAATCTTATTTTAGTATTTTTTTCTTTTTGTATAGCGTATCAAGGGGCCTGGGGGGGAGGTTTGGGTGGGGTGAGTTGTGGCACTTTTTTCCAATAAAGTTTTCAGAGATTTATCTTACTAAATTGAGATGTGAGACTGCCGACAGACTGACATACACAACGACAGACAGACCGACTGACAGACAGACCGACAGACAGACCGACAGACAGACCGACAGATAGACCAACAGACAGACGACGAGTACTGAAAGACAGACAAGACAGGCAGACACTGACAGGCATACAGACCGACAGACAGACAGGCAGGCACACAGACCGACAGACAGACTGACAGACAGACCGACAGACCAAAAGACAGACCGACAGACAGATCTACAGGCCGACATACGGACCGGCGGACAGACCGACAGACAGACAGCATGTGGCTCATTGTTGAGCTCAGTGTTGCTCCCATTAAAATCAGCTGTTGCTGTTTGTTTGTTTTAAAATGATTTTTGATTGATCTATTTACAGATTCGTGTTAAAATAGTTACGGCGTGGCTAAATATAGCACTTGACTTTTACAAGAAACCTGGAATAATGTTCTCATCGTCCTAGCATAGCATTTATTATGTCCAGTGACTCTATGGTACAAATTACTCAGTCCAGTGGCTCGGGAGCGTACAAATTACCTAGTCCAGTGACTCTAGGGTACAAATTACCTAGTCCAGTGGCTCTAGCGTACAAATTACCTAGTCTAGTAGCTCTAGATGAGTGTAGATGAGTAGCTAATATATAACCAGAGTTGGTATTCATAAACCATAAACAATGTCTGTTAAAACGAGCCTACCTTGTAAATGCTCCTTGTGTCAACTGTTCTCATCATGATATTCGTGTTATGAATGGGGGATCAGAGATGGTGCTATTTATAGCTCAGAGTTCTTCTACGAGTCAGAATCAACATGGGCTTGAAACCCATGACTATTACATTTGAAAGTCTCTTTCTGCTGGTAGGGACAGAAAGGGAGACAAGCACAAGAATATATTTGCCATTTGTGCGGACGAGTTATCCAGCATGTTGGCCCGCCCTGGCTACAAGCTTGATTTGTGTCATGGTTCAATCAAATGATTATGGGGAAAAGAAACAACGGGTCGTTGACAACAGCATTGATCATGAATCTTTCATTATAGAAGTAGGTCTGTTGACTGTGGGGTAGGGTGGTCCAGGGTGTGTTTGCAGGTGTGTGGTCTCACTCTCTCTCTCTTCTCTCTCTCTCTCTCTCTATATATATATATATATATATATATATATATATATATATATACATTTATATTTATATAAAGCTCGAGATCAACTTGTCTGAACGGGAGTATACGTTTATTGACCACTGACGTAATAAAATTAGATATATAATCGCACATATTATCGCACATATAGTCACACATATAGTCACACATATAGTCACACATATAGTCACACATATAGTCACACATACAGTCACACACATAGTCACACATATAGTCACACATATAGTCACACATATAAAGGCTTGACATATAGTCACACATATAGTCACATATATAGTCACACATATAGTCACACATATAGTCACACATATAGTCGCACATATAGTCGCACATATAGTCACACATATAGTCACACATATAGTCACACATATAGTCACACATATAGTCACACATATAGTCACACATATAGTCGCACATATAGTCACACATATAGTCACACGTATAGTACCGGTCCGCGGCCTGGTGGTTGGAGGCCACTGCTGTAAATGACCACTTCATAAAGACACGAGCTTACAGGGTCCATATCAGAGGTTCATTTGACAAAGTATGTTTCACTGTCACATTTACGTTAGAACCTAGTACTGAGATCTAGGTCATCACTACATCCACTTGTTGTTAAATATGAACAAAAGGGGTAAAGACCCAACCCAATGAAGGGAGATAATTAGGGACACTCCCCTCCCCCTTTTAGCTTCTAAAAATTATATTTCAAATCAAATTGTACCAATATAAACAGTTACATACTAACATATCTAATCAAACTGTACCATTATGAACAATTGCATATTAATATATCAAATCAAACAGTACCATCATGAACAATTACATATTAATTTATCAAAAATACCAATCTAAACATATTAATATATCTATTAAAATTCAAAACAAAAATCTTACACGTGACTTTATTATTACTACTTTCGTAATCCAAATACATGTAGATTCCATTTTCTAAAATATTGGCACTTTGACAGCGGTAACAGCAAAAATAAAATATATCCCATAATATGATGTGCCAAAGTTTTCATAGATAAAAACAAAAGAAAATGTGTCTCAGAGCAAGTGATACAAAGAACTCATCAGTTTCAATAATAATAAAAAAACATATCACAATGAGGTGTCTGTATAGCCGGTCATTGCCACAGATCATATAGATAGATATACTGGCAACTATAATAACTGCAATGCTCATAGTATAGTTGAAGTAGGCCCCAAGTCCATGTTGTTAAGGAACCAGTCTAAGAAGTTACAGACTTATGTTTTAACAGTTTAGCTTTTTAAAAATGTTTACAATGGTAATAACGCACATCAAGAACATATGTTACAATATTTTTTATTTGTTCGTTTATATAAAGGATTAATACAATAGTAATTAATGTGGGAATGAAACCCACATGTGTAACAATAACTGGTCTTTAATTTGATGCTGTCACTAATGAGATGCCTTCCCCCTCCCTATTTTTTTATTTTACTGGAATAAATTACACTTTAGTTGTTGTTCTTTTAGAAATGTTTTTCATCAAATCAAATTTTACTGAAATACGTGTTTCTTTTGTGACTCTAGAATTTGTTTAAAAATAATTTTAATATAACTGCTGTTCTTAACATATTGCCTTAACTGCCACAATGATATCAAAAGGTTAATGTTGTGTAGCTCTTACTTATACGAAAATTATGGTTTACTCCAATGTATGTGTATATGATTCCTCATATAATGTTCATGATGTTCATTATCCATATAAAATAATAGCCGTGTTGGGTCTCTTGCGTTAAATCGAAAGTAAGGAATTAATACAACATTATTCCAGTTTAAAATCGTCAAACGTAAACAATAGTAATAAAAATCATGAAAAAAATCGTAACTATCCGAAACTAAAAATAACCTAAGCCTACTGATCAAACCTAAGGGAATATAACTCTATGCAAATGTTTATAGGGTACAGCTGGTATACAATGATACCTGTTTTACTGTCAACGCCAATGAGACAATCCAATCCTCAGTTTGTTTGTTTTTGTATTTCTTAGGTAATATATGTCACCTCCAAAAATTATTAAAAAAATGTCAGCAATGTCCTCAGTCCTTGGCATGACTGTTGTTTCCAAGTCTTTTCTGAGTGTCATCTATTGTACTTGCATTTAATCACTGTATGTAGCTTAGTTTGTTTTGGCATTTAACATATCCATTTTTTAAACTCGTGTTCCATGGCTTTATCTTTTCTCTTTGTGTCATTGATATCTCTTCTCTTTTCTTTTTTTTTTTAAACTTTTCTAACTCCAATAACTCTTCTAATTTCGATAACTCTTCTATCTAGAAATAACTCTTCTATCTAGAAATGACTCTTCTATCTCCAATAACTCTTCTACTCTCCGATAACTCTTCTACCTCCAATAACTTCTCTACCTCCAATAAATCTTTCACCTCAATAACTCTTCTATCTCCAATAACTCTTCTTATGCCCAATAACTATTCTACCCTCCAATAACTCTTCTATCTCCAATAACTCTTCTACCTCCAATAACTCTTCTATCTCCAATAACTCTTCTACCTCCAATAACCTTCGTCTCCAATAACTTTCTACCTCCAATAACTCTTCTATCTCCAATACAACTCTTCTACCTCCAATTACTTCCTTCTATCTCCACAACTTCTTTTTACTCCTCCAATGTCAACTCTTCTTCTTCTATCTCCACAACTTCTACCCTCCAATAACTCTTCTATCTCCAATAACTCTTCTACCTTCATAACTCTCTTTAAAACGTTCTCAGTGTATCATTCAACTATGGTTATATTTTGTTCTATGAAGTCAAGAAACTTGTCGCCTTTTACACAATGATTCTCTCTTCATTTCTCGTGTAACTCCCACAAAACTTGTGATATGTTGTTTTTTGATCTCTTCGTCTTTCATTTCGATGACATTGTTGAGCTATCTATCCTTCATTATGATTGTATCACCAAATTATACAAGTATTTATAGATAATATATAATCCGGCAGAAAAGTGACCAATATTTTCTATATAAAATATTATAACTTAAGTAGTATATAGATAAGTGGCGTAGTGAGGGGGCGGGGGCGGGGTCATCATGTCTTCGGGTACTACTCACAGAAGGCGCCAAATCGTATATTCTACATATACACATATGGTATTTGAATGGAGTGGGCGCTAAAATGTATTATGCCCCGGGGGCGAGTTAAGCTCACTACACCACTGTATACGGATTGCAAGTATTTAAAACATCATGCACATAAAACTTCGACCAATCAGGCCCTAGGTGTTAGTCAAATTATGGAAACCCCCATCTCTGAGAAAATTAAATACTTGTAATGTAAATTAATAAAGATGTATTAATCCCATAAACAAACATAGCTCAGAATTATCAAATACAAGAAGGTTAATGACGCAATACCACACTAAAAAGGGACAAATAAAGCTTTATCAAAAACCAGATTGTATAGACTATTATAGAATACTTAATATTTATATGTTGAAATAATTTTGATATATGTCAACTATGATAGTCCGATCCACAAACTATTCCTAATATCATTGTGATACTTTCGGAATTGACTATTATGTAAACGAAACGGAAGAATCAAAAGTGCAAGGCCAATCCAAAAAAACTACTCACAAATACTATTTTTACATGTTTAGTTTTAATATAAATATGTGCTTTGGTAAAATGTATGCATACTAAACATACTCCTTTCTTGTGTGGTACTCACAAAGCAGCTGAAAATTTCACCTGTGAAGTCAATGAATTTAGCAGAGAATGTCTATCAACTCAGTCAGTTAATGAAGGTGAGAATGTTGTTGAACAAAGTCTAGGACAAGTGACGCTACGTTGACCTCACGTTTCAGGGTCACAAGAGTTCTCAGATTGTCATCGGCTGTGTGGTATTATTAAGTAGTGCACTCTCTCAGTATTTCATACATATCTTTTTTTATTTCTGCCCATATCGTATTCTGTTCATGGCAATAAAGGCCACATGTTCTTTTCTATTGCAGTATTTCGCTACTTTGTTATCCCTTCTGTCGGAGTTCGTCCAGTCAGTTTGCAGGCTTTTCCACCAATCTAATACATCTATATACATAATCGTCTAGCCTGGCGTACGTAATGCCGAGCGTGTGTATAACTTCCGCGGCTAAAAATAGACTGGAGAATTCCAAAAAAATTTTAGTCTCACTCAAACTCTTTGCTTGGCTAAAAATAATACTCGCCGGTCCGGGTACCGGGGCTTTGATCTAGTTTTCGTTACAAAATTGTAGCATGTTTATTTTTTTTAGTCCCACACGGTAAAACACGTTGTGGCATGGTTCTTCGCATCAAATCCTCTTCAGAGACGTTCATGTTACCTTTTATATACGGCTAGTGGCGTAGGAAGAGAACAGGGAAAGCGAGCTAGAAAAGGGGCGCCGAGCCAGAAATGTGGGCGCCGATAGAAAGGGGCGCCGAAAGAGCGCTGTTAAAATGTTGTCACTTTTCAGATTTGGAGGAGGGTGCTAAGAAATGTTTTTATCACAGGGCTTCACTATAGCTAGATACGCCTCCGGTTGAACAGATCCAAAGTCATGTCTAATCCCTTCACAAATATTTGATGGACACGCAGTGTCTGAGCGAAAATGCACGTTTATTTAACAACACGTTAAAATTGTTAGACGTATAATAATTCGATATTCCCACATGCTCCAATAGTCAATTGAGTGGCCAGTTAATTATTATGGTATCACCAGCTGCCCTAGTTTACTCAAGTGTAATAATATGTCGCTGGAAATATTACTACAAAAAAATATCACCAATTTATAATGGCACGAATGTCCATATCATTGATATATCTACAACTGAGTGACTCTGTATACCATTGGTCATCTGTCCACTGTGTGCCCACATCAGAGGTCTTTCAACTCACATATGTGTCCCTACTACTAGTTAGACATCTACACCAAGTAACCTTGAGCTAAGGTCGTCACTTTGACCTCAACGGCTATTAGTCTTGCGCCACAAGCACGTGTTTCATAGTCTTAACAAAAAGGGAGATAATTTAAGTCAACCAGGGGGATAATTCGGAACACGATAGAAATTTCTACAATAGCCAGATAGAGCAGATAGAAAGATAGATAGATAGAAAGATAGATAGACAGATAGATAGATAGATAGATAGATAGATAGATAGATAGATAGATAGATAGATAGTAAAAGTACTTTAGTGTGTATACTTTTAATGCGTTATATTCTCTTATTGACGGTACCTGTCATGCGCCAGTAGACATTACCCCCCTGCTGTCCTGATGGGGATACAACAAAGACACGCTGGTCATTTTTGGTAAACCTTGACCCAATTCAGCAATATTTGTGTGTGTGTGTGTGTGTGTGTGTGCGTGTGTGTGTGTGTGTGTGTGTGTCCTGCATCCTGGACTGAACGAGTCGACTGTAACAGTTGTTTTGGTGGCCGGACAAGATGGGTGTTCAGCACTCAGGCCCATTGGCCGCACGTCAGGCCCTGCATAAGTACGGATGCTGGTAACTAGACAGGGAGTGAGAAACTTTAATGTTAGCAACGAGAGGAAGTTATGCTCACACAATTATACGTTTTTTTTTGATGATATCAGTTGATTATTTAATTTTACCTCATATTACAGATGGGTTGTTCCTCCTTCAATACCGGGTAACCCAAAGACTGGGATAACGCTGTTTTATTGCCGGGATTTATTTTTTTTTACAACCAGATTTTTGTATTAAGATATTGAGAGTAACTTCTATAAATTTGTTTTTTTTTGAACTAATTGTACATACTCACAATAGCTTGTGATAGATTTGTCAACACACACCAAAGTGTGGTCATTTTTATATTCTGTAGTGACAAAATTATTTTCCTTATGAAGTCTTTCAGGGATTTTTTTTTAATGGTAAAAGATGGGGGGAAGAAGATATTCTTTACTGGCGGTGAATGTGTATGAGAGATGTTTTTTTAATTGTGTGGCTGAGGGAGGGGGGGATAATTCTCATTTAGTGAAGTCAGTCTGAGACTTTGAAACCAGGTAGTAAATGAACGAAAAACGATCAAAGCAAAATTATGTGACAAAAATGTAGAAAATATATTTGTTTACGTTAAAGTTTGAGGTTAGTTTCTAAACGTCACAATGTCATTGTAACGTCACAATGTTATCGTAATGTCACAACGTCATCGCAATGTCTCAATGTGGGATCGTAAAGTAACAATGCCATCGTATTGTCACAACGTGATTGTAATGTCAAAACGTCATCGTTACGCCACAATGCCATCGTAATGTCAAAATGCCATAGTAATGTCAAAATGCCATCGTAATGTCAAAAATGCCATAGACGCATTCATATCAACTAATGCTAGGACGCATTCATCAACTAATGCTAGGACACATTCATCAATTAATGCTATGACACATTCATCAACTAATGCTAGGACGCATTCATCAACTAATGCTATGACACATTCATCAACTAATCCTAGGACGCATTCATCAACTAATGCTAGGACACATTCATCAACTAATGCTAGGACACATTCCGTTAGGCATACTGTAATCTACTAGACGGTAATTTTTTAGTAATGATAATAGGTTATATATAAATAAGTTATTTTTTCTTTACTTTGTAGTGCAAATGATAAAAGTCTTATTTTAAACAGGTTTTGTTCTATATTATTAACTTTTTTAATTTTGAAAGAATTAAACTTTCTATAGCTCTCGTTAACTTTAACATAATTTAATACATTTGGCACCGACTCCACAAAGAACTTCAGCATCAACAGTCTATATAATGATAAAAAAAAACATGCACTTTTATTTTTTGAATAATGAGGCGAATTTGTCCCCATTATAAACATGACTGGAAAGTTATTAGCTCCATAATTCTACAAGATGTTATTTCAAGGACATCTATACATTTGCCAAATTTGAGCTATCTCACTAGATTTTAACAGGTCAAGAATTGAATTACAAATTTTGAAGATATATCCACAAACCCAAAAGATAGCGAAATTAATTAAAAGCTTATAAAAACTTGTTAGTACAAAGCAGTCAATGCTAAATTTTCATGCAGTTCTACATTAATGGTTGGCTAATTGTTTTGTTGTCTGTCAGGCAATTCACACAGATAGACCGGTATGCCGCCCCAACCACCAATTAAAATTAATCTTGCATAGCAGTTATTGTATCCCCCCCCTCCCTTTTCCCAACTAAAAATATGTCTGCACGGAGCCTTTCTTTGGAAGTCCAAGCAAAGAAATCAAGAGGTATTTGATGGCCCCAGGCAAAAGTAGCTATTAGGTTCTCCTAGCACCATGTAAAATAAAAATAAAAAACGGAAATGTTCCTATTGTCTGCCATACGGGTTGATCCCAATGCCCTGGTAGTTGATACAAAAATAGATACAACCTTTAACAAATTGCAATTATCATTTTATAGTAAAATCGCAATGAGCTGTAGAATCAAATGTAGCTCATAAACTTGAATGATTTCTGTCTAAACGCAATCAGAAATGATCAATAAGTAGGCTAAGCCATTTATAAAATATGGCAATCTATGGCATTTATTGAACTACTCTAACCACAACTGGGTGGCACCAAAGATCTATGGATGGCTGCGAGATGTTATCTTTCCCCGTGAGGCAACAGTATTTCATGGAAGTAATAATTTTGTTATTTCTATGGAATCATATAGGCATGATTTATGTGTCTATATTGTAACTTCCTTGTAAAGTTTACTGTTTTACTGATATCACTGAGCATTGTATACTACTGAGATTAGTTAATTAGTAGTTACGTCGTTATGGTATGTGAGAGATGTATTGTATTAACAGCTGTACCCTGCAAAACCTTTGCATAGAGTTATATTCCCTTAGGTTTGATCAGTAGGCTAGGTTATTTTTGGTTTCGGACAGATCCGATTTTTTCATGATTTTTATTACTGTTGCTTACATTTAATGATTTTAAACTGGAATACTGTTGTATTAATTCTTTACTTTCGATTTAACGCAGAAGCAAAATCGCTATTATTTTATTAGAATACCAATATATATATATATATATATATATATATATATATATATATATAAAATGGAATGTATGCTCGGTTGGGCAACATAGAGATTAATTCCACATCGTTAAACCAAAAAAAAAACATGAAACTTGAGATGATAATTTCTTTTCTCTATCTCAAAGCCCCCCCCTCCCCACACACACACACTATTTTTCTCTTCACCACGATTTGCTGTGGAAGAGAGGGAGGGGGAAATGGAGGCTTTTGTTCAATGAAATGTAATTCACGATTTTGTAAGACCATGTGCATCAAACCGTAAATGCGTGTGTGTGTGTGCGCGCGCGCTTTGTGAACCAATTATGTATTATTTCGTTTATTTTTATATCTACTAACTTTATAGTGATCGCCCCCTTTCCTACTTGATAACTTAATTTTTTTTTTCAAGGGGACGGAGAAAAAAAAAGGGTCGGGTTAAATGGGAACTAAATGAATTCATTGGTGGGGAACAAGGAACATTCTCTGTTTCATATTCTATCTTTGTTTTTATCTTCATGTTTTTTTTTAAGGGGGCGGAGAAAAAATGGCGGGGTTAAATGGGAACTAAATGAATTCATTGGTGGGGAACAAGGAACATTCTCTGTCTCATATTCTATCTTTGTTTTTATCTTCATGTTTTTTTTTAAGGGGGCGGAGAAAAAATGGCGGGGTTAAATGGGAACTAAATGAATTCATTGGTGGGGAACAAGGAACATTCTCTGTCTCATATTCTATCTTTGTTTTTATCTTCATGTTTTTTTTTAGGGGCGGAGAAAAAATGGCGGGGCTAAGTGGGAACTCAAAATGAATCATTAGTGGGGAACAAGGTACATTCTCTGTTCTCACATTCTCTATCTTTGTTTTTATCTTCATGTTTTTTTTTAAGGGGGCGGAGAAAAAATGGCGGGGTTAAATGGGAACTAAATGAATTCATTGGTGGGGAACAAGGAACATTCTCTGTCTCATATTCTATCTTTGTTTTTATCGTCATGTTTTTTTTAAGGGGGCGGAGAAAAAATGGCGGGGTTAAATGGGAACTAAATGAATTCATTGGTGGGGAACAAGGAACATTCTCTGTTTCATATTCTATCTTTGTTTTTATCTTCAAGTTTTTTTTTCAAGGGGACGGAGAAAAAATGGCGGGGTTAAATGGGAACTAAATGAATTCATTGGTGGGGAACAAGGAACATTCTCTGTTTCATATTCTATCTTTGTTTTTATCTTCAAGTTTTTTTTTCAAGGGGACGGAGATTAAAGGGCGGGGTTAAATGGGAACTAAATGAATTCATTGGTGGGGAACAAGGAATATTCTCTGTCTCATATTCTATCTTTGTTTTTATCTTCATGTTTTTTTTGTGTGTGCAATCTGGACCATTAATTTTAATTTTACTTTGACGTCTCAACTGAAAGGCATGTGACATGTTAATAGCAAATCAGAATCAAAAATAAGATTTTCACTCTCATGATACATTAACTTAATGTTTGCATGTTAGGGTTGGCCAGCATAGTTGTACAGCCTTAATTAATTGTTAGTAAAAAAAAAAGATTAAGATAATAAGGAGGGATGTCACTTGATAACCTCGTTTCCCGGGCAACGCCGGGAGTTACAGCTAATATTAAATAGTCATTGGAGTCAACAGACATGAGAAGTAAACTAAGGATGTACTATTAAAATTGGATGTACCTATGACATTGATGAATCTAGAACTGGTGGGAGGGGGGGGGCGTCAATAGCTTTCTAATCCGTTCACCGGACATTCTCAATTCATATCCCATTGCGGCCCACGATTCAAAACTTTATCCCACCACTGATCTAGAAAATGGTGAATCTTTGACTAGGATGTACATATGACACTAATGTACTTAAACATTGATGTACCGAAGACTTCGATGTACCTGCGATATTGATGTACCCATGAAACGGGTAACCTGTGACATAGCTGTACCCATGAAACGGATGTAGCTATGCCATAGTTGTATCCATGAAACGGATGTACCTTTGTCATATTTGTACCCATGAAACGGATGTAACTATGCCATAGTTGTACCCATCAAACGGATGTACCCATGCTATATTTGTACCCATCAAACGGATGTACCTATGACATAGTTGTACCCATGAAACGGATGTACCTTTGTCATATTTGTACCCATGAAACGGATGTAACTATGACATAGTTGTACCCATGAAACGGATGTACCTATGACATAGTTGTACCAATGAATCGGATGTACTTATGAATAGTGTGTAACTTCTACTTCGAGCACTTTAAGATCAAACAGACATTTTATAACACTGATTGTGTATTTTTACCTTCACTGCAGTACTCTTATCAAACAAACCGCTGTATTTGGCTAAGAAAACAATGAAATTACAACATACATAATCAGTTGACATTATAGCCTGCGGTAATCAGTGAATTATTATTCCAGCACTTTTATAATAACTTCAAAGTCTCATCGCTGCGCATAGATAGGTACAAGTTCCCGGAACCACATTGTTCATAAAATTGGTGTTATTTTTTAGTATAAATATAAAAAATAAAGATTATGGAGGATTTTAAAGCTGCAGACCAGAATGGATATATTTTTAGATTGATTGATTGTTTTGTTGTGGCAGCTGGTTACTTTAATGCATGTATTCAGGGGCGGATCTAGACAACTTTGACCGGGGGGGGGGGAAGCAAAACTTTTTCATTATTGAAAATTGGTCTTAGAACAAAAAAATATTTCGGTATTTTAATGATGTCTTACCTAAACTTGCGGTAACGAGGGGGGGGGGAGCATGCCCCCTCCCCTAAATCCACCCCTGCATGTATTATAAATATGCATATTTCATAGTTGTGTTTTTTTTTCAATGGATAGTTGGCGAAAAACATGGAAAGATGGGACGGAAAGGTAGAGAGTAAATCTCGAGACTGTCCACCTGAGGGCCTTTCTAGGTTTTATCTTCAGTGACAATCTGGGTATTTTTTCAGGTCATAGAGAAAGTTCGCTCTCTATAACTCCCGTGTTACCTCCATGGTCATTGCACTCTCGACTATGGTGGGGATGAGAGAAGTGTTGTATAGTATCCAAGCGATAAACATCGCATCCTTATAGGAGCATGGAAAAATTAAACTAAAATAAATCTGTTTTCATTTTTTTCTGTCTTTTTTTATTTTCTAATTTAATATTAAATTGGATTTCTGTCTGACCTTCAAATACAATTCAACTTTCCATTATCTAGTTTGTTTCGCTGTAATGATGTTGTTTTAATTCCTGGCCAGATAAACTCTGTTAATAAAAAGTAGAGCTCGATTTTTAGACAAAGAAAATGTCAATTGAAGCAGACATCATGCGTGTAGGGGATTAAGTTAAGGGACTGCAGCATTTATAGTTTGATAGCCATCACGATGAGTTATTTAGACGGACAATTAGCTGTTACAGTGTCATGGAGACTCACCAAAGGCTACATCGATTTACTCCTTGATAAACCGATATTTGACATGACCATGGCGTCCGGACATGTCCAAGTAATCTCAAGACAGGAGCCTCAGACTTGGGACGATGCAACCTGGCTACTGACCAGCGCTTTCATTATCTTCACCATGCAGTCAGGTCAGTTTACATCTCATTCCACATCAACTTTGTGTTGTTCCGGTGTAGTGTTGTTTTAGTCCCAGGTCATATTTTAGTTTCAGTTTTTATTTCGTTTTTTCTGTAATAATTTCAGTTTTCGTCTAGTTTAGTCTTGCTGCTAATTTAAGTTTTAGTTTTAGTTCTCGTTGACGAAAAGTCAACATTTTCGTCAACGAAGGTTTTAGTTTTAGTTTTCGTCAACGAAAACAACACTATTCCGGTGTCATGTTTTGTATCAATGATATCGGGATTTGTATTTTACATATCATAAAGAGTGCGATTTTATGTTATTAGCCGAATGACTGTTGTCTTTTAAGTGTGCCTTTTTTTTATGATATGAACCGAATGACAGCTGACATTGAATTGTGTTGTCTATTTTGAACCGACATAATGACTTGTTAGTTCGATGATGAATTCAGTGGAGTTCAGTACTTCGTTATACAGTTGGGATTAGTTTGACCTTTCAATTAAACAAAGAAATAAACATACATATTAAATTATCACACACAGATCAACAGTACAAAAGTTTGTCGTGGTCGATATTTTAAATCATCTTTTGCAGTTGATAGGGAGCATTATTTGACATATACTAACATATTTTGCTAACTTCTTACAAAAGAAGTTTAACATATTTTATGAGTTTTACAATTGTTGTGACTTTTGGAAAATTAGTGATATAGGGCCTACATATGACCAGATAAAAGTTATTGTGGGCCTAATGCTGTTACCGAAATGGGGCTAATTTTGCTAAATAAATGACAAAAGGTGTAGTTCAGTACTAACGTCTTGAGGTCAGAGGGGATTTGCTGAAGAAGGACAGACGTTTCGAGGGTTGGGCGATGGGTTACCTGCAGTGCTACAAATGCATCACCAATCCTTATGGCCGTTAAATTACAGCTGCCACATGACCTAATAATTTCTTTATTCCATTTTAAATTTGTCCCAAATAAATAACTTTTAATTGTATTGTCCTTACAATGTCTAATGGTAACAGCAAACATATAAAGTACAAAAAGTGAACTAAATCGACGGGAAAAGGTTGTATAGTCTTTATTGTGTAGTCGTTATTGTGTAGTCATTGTTGTGTAGTCGGTGTTGTTGTGTAGTCATTTTTGTGTAGCCGTTGTGATGTAGTCGATGTGATGTAGTCGTTGTGGCGTAGTCGGTGTTGTGTAGTCGGTGTTGTGTAGTCGTTGTGGTGTAGTTGTAGTTGTGTTATCGTTGTGGTGTAGTCGATGTGGTGTTGTCGTAATTCTGTAGTCGGTGTTGCGTAGTCGGTGTTGTGTAGTCGTTATTGTATAGTCGTCGTGGCGTAGTCCTTGTTGTGTAGTCATTTTTGTGTAGCCGTTGTGATGTAGTCGATGTGATGTAGTCGTTGTGGCGAGTCGGTATTGTGGTAGTCGGTGTTGTGTAGTCGGTGTTGTGTAGTCGTTGTGGTGTAGTCGTGGTTGTGTTATCGTTGTTATGTAGTCGTGGTTGTGTAATCGGTGTTGTTGTGTAGTCGGTGTTGTGAGAACAACTGAAAATAAAATTATATCAGACTAAAGTAAAGAACATTGATAAATATAAAAAAATAATTAGTTTGGATAGATCGATACATTTATCACATGATCTTTTTATTATTCTTAGAACTGGAAAGAGTGTACCTTTCCGGTTCTAACGGTAATGACTAGTAGCTGTAGTCAAGTATGTGATGTAACAGCTAACGGCAATGACTAGTAGCTGTAGTTAAGTATGTGATGTAACAGCTAACGGCAATGACCAGTAGCTGTAGTCAAGTATGTGATGTAACAGCTAACGGCAATGACCAGTAGCTGTAGTCAAGTATGTGATGTAACAGCTAACGGCAATGACCAGTAGCTGTAGTCAAGTATGTGATGTAACAGCTAACCCAATTATTTTTAACAATAGGATAATATAGTCCCATCTATGTGATCCTATCAGGTAGCTATTGAATAGATAATAAGATGTTAAATTAAGCAGCATTAGTTATTTATACTGATGAAATAATTATTGAGCATTCATAGTGATACAGATAGTAATCATTTACTTAGATATAACGATTTCGACAACGTAGATTTGTTGTGGGGGGGGGGGGGGGGACATCGCCTTAAATGTAATAAAACAAAGAATGTCTCTGATATCAAAACAAAGACTATCTCTGATATCAAAACAAAGAGTGTCTCTGATATCAAAACAAAGAATGTCTCTGATATAAAAACAAAGAATGTCTCTGATATAAAAACAAAGAATGTCTCTGATATAAAAACAAAGAATGTCTCTGATATAAAAACAAAGAATGTCTCTGATATCAAAACAAGGAGTGTCTCTGACATCCAAACAGAGAATGACTCTGATATCATAGAACCATCCTTCTTAAATATAAGAACTATTGCTGTACGTAATTGTTCAGTCGATTTTTACTGTACAAAAATCTAAACTGTCAATTTGGATCAAATTCTTTAAAAAGCAGAAATATCTTAAAACTCACTTCCTAGAGCGATGCCCAGAAATACTTTGGTTTCAGTCAAGTTAACGATTTTAATGACGATCTCATTTTTTTTTTTTGTGTTAAAAATTTTAATTCTTCATGTTTCCTGAATTCTTTTTTTATCTTCCATAAGATTTTTTACAGTATTGGCATTTTCTTAATACATATTAACTCATATTAATCTTGAGAAAGAATTACATTAAAACATCCATTAACACAAACAATAATTCCAAATTTAAAAGAGACATAATGTTTTTAAAAAAAAAGAAGTTGAATAATTAAAAAATTGTTTTAAAAAAATATTTAAATTAAGATTAATGTCAACCTCAACTAAGAAATATTTTAAGTTGTTATCTCCGAATTAAAGAGAATGAGTGAGTCACACTCAATCAAAGAAGGATCAGATCCAACGCTAATGGATAAATAGCAGAGCATGACATTAAACATTGACGGTAGATGGGTAAACACTGTCAGTGGTTCTCAAAGATTTGACTACATGAGAAATCTTTAAACATAAAAACAGTAAAACAATCACACCAGTTTGGTATTTTATGTATAACTTTGCAGTTGGAACATCTTTCAAGACTCGTCGATTTTTTTAGCATATCGTTCAAGGTGAGTTATCATTAGCATATCGCTCTAGGTGAGCTATTAATAGCATTTCGTTCTAGGTGAGGTATCATTAGCATTTTGTTCTAGGTGAGATATCAAAAGAATATCGTTCTAGGTGAGGTATCATTAGTATTTTGTTCTAGGTGAGATATCAAAAGAATATCGTTCTAGGTGAGGTATCATTAGCATTTTGTTCTAGGTGAGATATCAAAAGAATATCGTTCTAGGTGAGGTATCATTAGCATTTTGTTCTAGGTGAGATATCAAAAAGAATATCGATCTAGGTGAGGTATCATTAGCATTTTGTTCTAGGTATATTAAAAGCAATATCGTTCTAGGTGAGGTATCATTAGCATTTTGTTCTAGGTGAGATATTAAAAGAATATCGTTCTAGGTGAGGTATCATTAGCATTTTGTTCTAGGTGAGATATCAAAAGAATATCGTTCTAGGTGAGGTATCATTAGCATTTTGTTCTAGGTGAGATATCAAAAGAATATCGTTCTAGGTGAGGTGTCATTAGCATGTCGTAGTAGGTGAGGCACCATTAGCATTTGGCTCTATGTGAGGTATTTAGAATTATGTGTATAGTTTTTAGCTGTCCACTTGCATATCGAGGCCGGCTAGGTCAGTTGAGGTCAGATCAGTTGAGTGTGGAGAATACGGGGCATTATGCTGGTCAGTCAGAGGGCGGATATAAACCATCATAAAAATAGTTATAGAAATTGTATTCAGAAAATACAAGTGTGAGAGCCAATGTGAATTGATTTGTATTTGCAATGATTAGAGTTTAAAATACATACAACGTCTATAATATCATAATGTTAAAATTGTGTCTTTACGTTAACGCAAGAGATACATACTATCTGGGGTTCTCATTTTTAATTAGTTTATATAATTTCTATAAATATTTGTATGATCGAAGATTAAGTAATTTTTTTTTTCAATATTTTTCAATAAAAGTTTTGTTACAGTTTTTTTTTTTTTAAATTATTCTTTTAATGAAAGTTTTAAAATCAAAAAGACACGAAGTGAAACATTTTAAAATTTCCTGTTTAGTTGTTTTTCCATCTTATAATATTTACACATTGACAAGTTTTGATGAAATCTTTAATTTAGACTATTGGCTACTACTGTATGTTATCTCAGGCATGTTTCTAACTATTGTATAGGAAGTAGTAGTACACATGGTAGGACTGGACATGCAAGAAAAGAGTGGCATTCTTATCGATTTATCAAGATTAAGTAAAACAAAAAACATGGCTCATAGAGATCCGGTGGGAGCTCAACGAAGAGCCATATTTATAAATTAATTAATACATGTATACATATATATATACCTTCGCCTCAGGGTTTGGTCTTCTGGAAAGCGGAAGTGTCAGCTCTAAAAATGAGGTCAATATTATGGCCAAGAATGTTGCTGACGTAGTGTTTGGCGGTATGTCCTACTGGATGTTGGGGTACGGCCTCAGTTATGGGGATGGAGCTGGAACCAACGGATTTTTTGGCGTAGGCAAGTTTTTCCTGGACCCAGGTGACTCCACAATGGGTCAGGAGTTCTCACGTTTTGTATTCCAGAGTTCATTTGCGACCACGGCGACAACAATAGTTTCAGGTTAGTTACACTATTCTATGTTTCTTATATTATAATTCAACAGACTACACTACTTCATAAAACAAGGTTTCTTATATTAATTCAACAGTATGCATTACTTGTAACACTTTATGGGCTTAGAAATATAATTCTTTTTTTATAAAAAAAAAACGTCATCGACCTGTTGTTAAACATTTTTGAATCAATTATTAATTTATCGAGTTTGTTTGATATTTTGGTCAATTTTAACATACCAATATATTTGTCCAGAATAATTATTACCATTTACTTAGGGATGTGAGCCATTTGTACACAAAGGCGGTAATATGGTGCCAACAATTAGGGTCTGTGAAAAGGAAAGGACATGTTTTGATGAGTCCCCAAACATCCCGGTGTTTAGCACAACCACTGGCTGCATCCCAGATTGAAATTTTTAAATACATCATTAGCTGAGAATAGACTACTCGAGATGCGACCCCCCCCCACTACTTGCCCCAAAATAGGAACAGTCGGTCCGTTTAGGCTGCATCTAATTATTGTAAGGTACATATTACAATGAATTCACTTGTGTTAATATTTTTTTATTTATTTCCTTGTGTCTCCAGGCGCCATTGCCGAACGAACCCGATATTTAGCTTACATCATCTTCTCTTTCTTCAACACTTTTGTCTTCTGTATTGTGGCCCACTGGGTGTGGTCAGAGCACGGCTGGCTAAACAAAATGGGCGTGATAGACGTGGCCGGTGACGGTCCTGTCCATCTGGTAGGCGGAGCCATATCTCTGGTAGGCACCATTATGATAAAACCAAGAGCCAAGAGGTTCACTCCAGAAGACGACCATGAAATGGGATCTCCTAGCGGCACCCTACTGGGATTGTTTATTCTTTGGTATTTCTTTTGGTCTTTCATCAAATTACTAGTCATTTACTGTTTTGTATAGCCTCAGTTCTAAATCAAGGGGTACAGCAAATGGTATGCAATTGTATGCAGAGACATAATATTTTAGTTAAAAACAATCAACAGTTTCAAGTATTTACGTTTGAGGGGCACGGGCACCGCTTGGGGGTTGGGGGGCAGGTGCAGTCGCAGAAAGAGGTTGAGGACCGCGGTAGTATAGTGTATTTGTGTTTACATTATGTAATCAATTCTAATATTGAATAAAGTTTAGTGTATTTGTGTTTACATTATGTCATCAATTCAAACATTGAATAAAGTATAGTGTATTTGTGTTTACATTTTGTAATCAATTCAAACATTCAATATAATAACTTGATTTTAACTGCTGAAATTATGGAGTATTTTTAAAATTAAACTATGCTACTGTTTAAAATCAACAGGTGGGGCTGGCTGGCCTTCAACTGTGGCAGTACATATGGAATTTCTGGTGGAAAATGGAAACTGGCATCTAGGTAATGATTCGTTATATTATTTTGTTCTAAAATTGTAGTACTAAGAGGCCAAGAGACATGCTCTTCTGCCACGGATCAATCATTCATCAATACATTAACATAGATAGATGAGTTCAGCTGAATTTATTTTTTTTAGTGCAAGAACAGTTATGAACATCATTACTGTTCAATATTAATGTATTAGTTGTAAATGATATCCCAGAGTATCGCTATCGCAATATATGCCAAGGTACTATTACAATGTATAGTCCCACAGTACTATCACTCTGTGTAGTCCCATACTACTATCACTCTGTATAGTCCCACAGTACTATCACTCTGACTAGTCCCACAGTACCATCGCTCTGTGTAGTCCCACAGTACTATCACTCTGTGTAGTCCCACAGTACTATCACTCTGTGTAGTCCCGCAGTACCATCACTCTGTGTAGTCCCACAGTACCATCACTCTGTGTAGTCCCACAGTACCATCACTCTGTGTGGTCCAACAGTACCATCACTCTGTGTAGTCAGTCCCATACAACTCGATATAGTCCTACACTAATGTCACACCGTGTTGGCACAACATTATTATATAGCATCGTCCAAGCAATCTGTCCCTCGATACTTTTACACAGTACTATCATGAGGTACATCATACACTCATAAGGTTATTTCCTATTGTACCTGAACACCATATTGTTTCATGTTGTTGTTCTTAACTGTTGTCATACATTATTTCTTTCTGGGAAATGCTTTTAAAGCTCGATTATCTAAGCCAGCGGTTCCAAAGTTGTCCAATTCTATACCCTTAAATTAGTATGTTAATTTTTACAACCCACATGTTAAAAAAAGGAAAATTATAAAAGACATAAAAACTAAAAATAAATTTTAAATATTTTTCGCCTATGTGGCGAACTTTAAATCATCTCTGGTGGGTCACGACCCAGACTTTGAAAACCACTGTTCAGGCATGCAACATTCTTTATGTCAATATTCATTTGATGTACTTAATACTGATACTATCAATTCATCAGCGACGTAGCTCCTGCTATTAGTTGTACAAATGTTCTCACACTGAATGTTGCTGTTTTTCTTTTCAGGGCCGCCGCTACAACGTTAATGGCTGGCACGTCTGGTGGAATCATAGGATTCATCGGGAGGTAATTCACGTAATATTAAATATAGCAGACGATGAACGAAAAAAAAAACATGCAATCATATTTGTATACATAGATCAATTATGAAAAAGTAATTCGCTTAGAATTCGATAAGAATTTAATTTATTGATTCAAGCTTTTTAAAATTGCGTATTGTCATCGAGAATACAAAAATGTTCAAAATTTGAAATTGACTAGTTATCAAAGGCCCGGTACCCGGACCGGCGAGTAGGCACACAGTTGGAGTTGAAAATGGTGATATATATTTTAGCGCGTTAACAATCAGTCTATATCAGAGGTGTGCGGATCTTGAAATTTAGCGTCCGCGTCCGTCCGCGGATTTCTATCAATGATCCGCGTCCGCAGAATCTTACAACATTGGTCCGCAGTCAGTCCGCATTGCTAAAATTTAGCTGTTTAAATGACTTGAAATTTTTTATGGTAACGCTAAAGAAGATCCGCGTCAGTCCGCGAGTCCGCAACTTAACCATACGAAGCATCCGCTGTCAGTCCGCTGATTCGGAAAAGTCTGCGGATCTGCGTCCGCAAGCGGACGCGTCCGCTGTCCGCTCATCTCTGGTCTATATACTTGCAGTGGCCCCAAGGACATGAACAGATTATTGTAGCCAAAATACATTTGAAAATATGGACACCTAATAATACATCAAATAAAATTCATATGTTAAATAGTTCCTCCCAAAAAAAATAATCCTCACTATGGGTAGACATAAACAACAACTCTTAAAATCATATTCCTTCATAATATTTTAATGGACTCCTTTCCAAACAGTTATTCATTTAATGTTTTATGATGTTCAACATGGCGTATTTAAAAAAAAAAGAGAGACGTGAGTGAGTGCTTGTGTTAAGCAAAACGCTACATGTTTACCAGGTGGTTTATTTACTGTTTTACATTGTAGCATAGTACAATTAACTAAGAAAAATTGCCGACTCGGCAGTGCAGAACCTAGGAATTTACGGGCCCGGTGGCTTGGCCTCTTTGGGGGCTGCCCCTGCATTTTGGCATGAGATAATTTTTTGACGCTTCTCAAGCTTGGTCCCGAGAAGAAAGAATCGTTGTGTAGCTTTAGCTGACCTTCAATTAAAAACAACGTATTCCATCAATGCAGTTGAGGCCGCAGACGCAAGAAAAACATTAGGCCTCTTAAAAAGAAAGACATATCAAAGCTTTCAACATTATAGTTCTGTGAAGCCAATGCCGAACCAAGGGATTTTAGGCATCTTCGGGAGCCACTACATTTTGACATGAGATAATGTACTTAATATTTAGTTTAAAAATATTTTGGGGCCCTCCCTGAAGCTGGGCCCCCTCCATTATACCCTCTATGTGAAGCCCCCATCATAAATGATTAGTTTGCATTGTAAACGTTGTGTACAGCGCTACTCAAAAAATCAACCCTTATTCATTTCATTCATGTGACGTAATAGTCAAAAAATAAAAAAAAGTGACGTATATATAAGGTTAGTAATAAAGGGAAATAATTGTACATTAGAAATAGACATATTTTAGAAATAATAACAATTTAAACAATATAAATATTACATTATATTTAGCTATCCATAATTTTGGTTTAAAATTGAGATTGTGGAACATAACACAGAATATTAATTGAACGATTTCTGTAAATATTTCTTTTACGATCGCTTCTCATTTATTAACAAATTGAACACCATAGATTTATTACGTTACTGTGAGATATAGATAGGCCTTTGGAACCACTTTTGCTTAAAGATTTGTTTCGGAGAGTATCTCAGAATATTTGGCATGAATTTGTGTTACTTCTCCTAAGATCGCTTCATGCCCTTTGGTAATGATTGAGGCGGTCGAAAACAGTATCACATTGTGATTGCCATTTGGCAATCACGATCTTACCTGCCGTATGTTAGTGTACGGTGTTTTGTCACCTCGGCACTAAACATACGGCTGGTCCAATGTCAATTCTGGCAGCCATGTAGGAGACTTTTTACTCGGCTGGCCAGTTGGTAGCCGGATTATGCATGTCAAGAAGAAAACAGTAAATGGTTCTGCCATCTTTGAATTGTCTATGCCGCCATCTTGGATGAATTGTTTATGCCGCCATGTTGGATGACAGACGGAAGTCGCGATGACAGACGGAAGTAGCGATGACAGACGGAAGTCGCGATGACAGACGGAAGTAGCGATGACAGACGGAAACCGGAACATATGATGTAAAATTTGTATTATAGATTGAGTGGTGCCAACATGGCACAATGTTGTGAAGGAAAGAGTACAACAAAACCCTAAAATTGTCCCAATTCAAAGAAGCGATTTTTTTTTGAGGGAACGGATGATGATGTGGTTAAGCATTCGACTGGTTCGATCTCCGGTGAGGACCAATAAATATTTCAGGTTTTGGTTAAAATCCCAGCTATATCTCCATATTGGCCTCTAAGGCATTTACACTATCGTCTATGATGGAGATGAAAGAAGAGCACCATAAAAACCGTCCCATTAGTGGTATCAGAGATCTAAGAGATTTCTTCCCATCCTTACAAGGGACTTCACACACACACACGAGAATAGAGTGATAATTGGTTTCAAATTTCCCTATTCTCAGCTTAGATTACAAATATTTAGAACCGCCAGACTGAGTCAATAAAAAATTATGTTCTAATTAACACAATGTCCAATTTTTTTTTTCAGCTACATTGTTAAAAAACGGAAATTCCTCATTCCGTGGATAATTAACGGCGTTCTGGGAGGTTTAGTTTCAATAACAGGTCAGTTTAATACAGTGTTTAGAAATATTACTAGAATTGTAAGCTAGCGATATATAACAAATATTAAATATTCCATTGTACCATTAAGAAAAATCAATATCTAGTGCATTCATTCAATATTTAGCTAGATGTCGTAGATTTTCCTTTCATATGTTTACTAAAAGAAAATTTTTTAAGCTTCAACTGCCACATGTCTGTGATAATCATATGAGAAAAATTAAACATCACATAGAAGATATATTTATGTATGTTAAATGGCACGGTACAATGATTGGTCACTCGTATATCGATGTGTAGCGTTCGATTAGAACAGGTCCAGCAGCAACACCTGTCATTGGCCTATTCTAAACTTGATTTTTTATAACATTGTGTAGTGCAGTGGGCAGAGATCAAAGACATTGACTTGTTATTGTCTTCTATTAAAGTCTACACTTTGAAATGAAATGAGGTTGTCAATCCAATTAGCATGCACTGTCTGTCGATCGATGCATTTATACTGTTCCCATTCACCTTCACCTTATATTAAAATTTAAATGACGCACTCTTAAGGTGATGATATTATAAAGACACAATACTTCAGCTTTTATTTTATTTTATGTTTATATTAACGATGTAACGTAATGCTCTACAAAACTTTAATTAATTGACAACCAACGCGTAGATGTTTATCTAAACTACATTTATTAAGTATCTAACACAATACATTCTGTCCACAAAGCTAGCTGTGCAGTAAATTCTAATCCCATATACTCTGTCCACAAAGCTAGCTGTGCAGTAAATTCTAATCCAATATATTCTGTCCACAAAGCTAGCTGTGCAGTAAATTCTAATCCAATATACTCTGTCCACAAAGCTAGCTGTGCAGTAAATTCTAATCCAATATATTCTGTCCACAAAGCTAGCTGTGCAGTAAATTCTAATCCAATATATTCTGTCCACAAAGCTAGCTGTGCAGTAAATTCTAATCCAATATACTCTGTCCACAAAGCTAGCTGTGCAGTAAATTCTAATCCAATATATTCTGTCCACAAAGCTAGCTGTGCAGTAAATTCTAATCCAATATATTCTGTCCACAAAGCTAGCTGTGCAGTAAATTCTAATCCAATATACTCTGTCCACAAAGCTAGCTGTGCAGTAACCGGTATATGGGAGTCTCTGGTCATTGGTTCAATAGGCGGTATCCTGGTCCTACTGACCAACGAACTTTTGATCAAACTTCATATCGATGACCCGGTGGGATCCATCCCCGTCCATTTTACTGGTGGAATCTGGGGACTGCTGGCTACGGGGATATTTGTTCACAAAGATACCATCACGTATAACTTTGCCGATAGCCCCGGACTGGTACAGGTGAGCTTATCTAACGATTATATCTGCTCTCTCTTCTCTCTCTCTCTCGTTCTCCCTCTCCCTCTCTCTCTCTCTCTCTCTCTATCTCTCTCTCTCTATCTCTCTCTCTCTCTCTCCTTCTCCATCCCTCTCTCTCTCTCTCTCTCTATCTCTCTCTATCTCTCTCTCTCTCTCCTTCTCCATCCCTCTCTCTCTCTCCTTCTCACTCTCTCTCCCTCTCTCCCCACCCTCTCTCTCCCTCCCTCCCTCTCTCTCTCTCTAACACACACACACGTACAGTATTACAGTAGCTACGCACTTATACATGCGTGCAAAAATACACACACACATATACACACACACACATATACATAGAACACAATTCTCTTTGAAGTAGTTGTTTTATCTTGTATTTGCCGTCTACTCACTGAATTTTTGTATGTCATGTTATCATCGAATTATTCCAAATACAGAAACCATCGAATGTAAACCATTTTGTATTGATCATGTTTTCTATTTATATTAAGGGAAGATTAATATTATATATCACTAATATTTTCAGCACCGTCTAATACACAAATTTAAATACACTGTAGTATCATAACATTCATTTTTCATGATTGAAATAAGGCGAGAAGGGTAGATATTTATAGATATCTGTATTTAGAACTTCATAAATAAAATGTTTTGAAAAAAGTCACAATAAGAAGAAAATGATTTTAATGTTATTTGATAAATGAAAAAAAAAACTGCCTGAAAATTAAAATAAATACAGAAAGGTTAAAAAAATGAATTAAAAGAATATTGAAAAATTAGGATAACCCATAATACCAACACGACTGACCTCCACCAGCTATGAGTTCTACACGGGTATGTCATTTTATAGGAGATTTAAATTGTCCTTGGTATAGTAGTATTTCTTCAGCTACATTAAAAGGGGAATAAGTAGCTGTCACACTAAATAACTAAAACTAAAGTTATTCCAAGTAACTGCCCTTATAAACTAAGGGTTAAGACTAACCCGGAGCCTAATGGCCACAACGAGTATAAATGCTCAGTGGATGGTTTTGGATGCACACGATCTTAGTAACATTTTAGCTCATGTATATTTTATGTTAGCCACAGAGTATAAATTCTGTCTATATTCTCTGATGTTTAAAAATCTATTTTAATGTAATGTCCTAGAAAAATGATTAGCGAATATTCTCCGGGTGAGTTTTGAAATTGAAAAGTTACAAATGTAACATTAAGTTCGTTAAAAATGTTTATAATTGTCTACAGGGTGGAAGTGTCCATTTGTTGGGTGTGCAGGCCTTGGCCGTGGTCGTCATTTCCGCCTGGTCTATATGTGTAGGTGGTTTATTGTTGAAGGTCATTGACTGGACAGTCGGACTTCGACTCTCGCCCGAGGAGGAAGAAATAGGAGCTGACATGGCCGAACATGAAATAAGGTACCGTGTTTTGTAGATCCTCTTTCGTGTCTCTGTCCTCTGCTCGCGTCTTTATTTATTGTTCCTGTGTCCACTTTCATAGTGTCGATCCTCAGTGTCCATTTCTATTGATAGCCAGTCCAGTGTTCTCTTCTTGAGAGATTTGAGCGTGTGCTGTCCTGTAGAATCGTGTTTGTCTTAGTTTCAGTGCCTGTCGTGTGTCTACATTTATTGTGTGTCTGTCGTGTGTCTACATTTATTGTGTGTCTGTCGTGGGTCTACATTTATTGTGTGTCTGTTGTGTGTCTACATTTATTGTGTGTCTGTTGTGTGTCTACATTTATTGTGTGTCTGTCGTGTGTCTGCATTTATTGTGTGTCTGTTGTGTGTCTACATTTATTGTGTGTATGTCGTGTGTGTACATTTATTGTGTGTCTGTTGTGTGTCTACATTTATTGTGTGTCTGTCGTGTGTGTACATTTATTGTGTGTCTGTTGTGTGTCTACATTTATTGTGTGCCTGTCGTGTGTCTACATTTATTGTGCGTCTGTTGTGTGTCTACATTTATTGTGTGTCTGTTGTGTGTCTACATTTATTGTGTGTCTGTTGTGTGTCTACATTTATTGTGTGTCTGTTGTGTGTCTACATTTATTGTGTGTCTGTTGTGTGTCTACATTTATTGTGTGTCTGTTGTGTGTCTACATTTATTGTGTGTCTGTCGTGTGTCTACATTTATTGTTTGTCTGTTGTGTGTCTACATTTATTGTGTGTCTGTCGTGTGTCTACATTTATTGTGTGTCTGTCGTGTGTCTACATTTATTGTGTGTCTGTTGTGTATCTACATTTATTGTGTGTCTGTTGTGTGTCTACATTTATTGTGTGTCTGTCGTGTGTCTGCATTTATTGTGTGTCTGTTGTGTGTCTACATTTATTGTGTGTATGTCGTGTGTGTACATTTATTGTGTGTCTGTTGTGTGTCTACATTTATTGTGTGTCTGTCGTGTGTGTACATTTATTGTGTGTCTGTTGTGTGTCTACATTTATTGTGTGCCTGTCGTGTGTCTACATTTATTGTGCGTCTGTTGTGTGTCTACATTTATTGTGTGTCTGTTGTGTGTCTACATTTATTGTGTGTCTGTTGTGTGTCTACATTTATTGTGTGTCTGTTGTGTGTCTACATTTATTGTGTGTCTGTTGTGTGTCTACATTTATTGTGTGTCTGTTGTGTGTCTACATTTATTGTGTGTCTGTCGTGTGTCTACATTTATTGTTTGTCTGTTGTGTGTCTACATTTATTGTGTGTCTGTCGTGTGTCTACATTTATTGTGTGTCTGTCGTGTGTCTACATTTATTGTGTGTCTGTTGTGTGTCTACATTTATTGTGTGTCTGTTGTGTGTCTACATTTATTGTGTGTCTGTTGTGTGTCTACATTTATCCAGTTTTCGTCTTCTGTCCAGTTCTATTGTGTGTACATGTCTTTTGTATGTCTAGTTCTATTGTGTGTACATGTCTTGTGTATGTCTAGTTCTATTGTGTGTACATGTCTTGTGTATGTCTAGTTCTATTGTGTGTACATGTCTTGTGTATGTCTAGTTCTATTGTGTGGACATGTCTTGTATATGTCTAGGCTTGAGTATTTTGTTTATATCCAATAAACCTAGTTTAAATTTTGTTTGTTTCTGTGATGTCATCATGTGTCATTTCTGTGTGTGCCTAACTTGTAATTGGGTATTAGATTCGCTAGTACATTTAGTTTATCAACCTCACCAACCCCCCTCCCCCCTTTTTTTTTTGTTAATTCGTAAGTATATATAATTATATATATTATTTCACCATCATTCTTTGAATTGTGTACAGATCATTCAACTCGGCACATAGGGTACAGCACCTCTCAGACCTCAACACGCTCCTGGAGCTCGTAGAACACGGCCTGTTGCCCGACCCCAACATCAGCACATCAGGTATCAGTCCCATGTCCGACCCTGGTGCTAACACGCACGAGACCACATCATCGAATAACAGTCCGGGGCAAGAGTTGAAACACTTCCGACTTCATGGGCGAATCTGGCAGACATTGTTCAGACATGAAGACAGATACAATGTACAGAAAGACAAAAATCACAATGGTCTCACCCAAGATAGTTTGAGAGCCTCTAGCCAAATGAAAACAAAACAGAGAAAGAGAGAGGATGATAAGAAAACAGAGACGAATGTTGATAAT
>JAGDYQ010000007.1:8731738-8792793 GCA_021962125.1 Bulinus truncatus
GCAGCCCAATACCTTTATAGCGCCCACCCCCATTCAAAAAACATAATATTATATGTAAAATATATCATTTAGCGCCCCTTTGTGAGAAGCGCCCAGGGCATGATGCACCCCTTTGCCCAACCCTCGCTACGCCACTGATATATATATATATATATATATATTTATAGTTAGCTTTGTGTTTATAGTAATTTATTTTAAAAACTTTTGCATCTTTTTCTGTTTAACAGTTATTTGGAATAACTGATCATGATGAGCAGTGGACACGAGTTCACATTTTAGGTGGAGTTGTCATTTTAGTTTCTGTTCTTTCAGCTATTGTGAGAATGTTACAGGTAAAAAATTCATTAAAATAGGACTTTTAACAAAGTATATGGAAATCATGTTGGAAAAACTCAAAATGTGAAGACTTACTTAGTTAGACATGTATGTGAATCTTAATGTAATGTAATTCATAAAATTAAAAAAAATCATATTCTGAAAGTATTTGCTTACATTTTTCAGTATGGAAAAACATGTAATAGTTTATTTTTTATTTTGTTACTTTGCAAAGCAAATAAAAGCAGTTGAATTTATCAAAGACTACATACTACATATATATGTGAAAGAAAATAACCAGTAGAGAAAAAGATTGTTTATTTTTAATGCAATAAAAGATATTTAAACATCTGAATTTAAAACTTAAATTACTTTGCCTTCAGATAGATACTGATACTTGTATATGCTTAGAAAAATTATTTTCAGTAAAAAAACTGTTTATGTTAAATTTTAGTGCTTATAATTATAATCTGTATGTATATAATTTTTTTTTCACAGAGCTATTGCTTCAGTCGATCAGGAGCTTTCCTAACAGCTAGACTCCGCAAATTGACTTTCGCTTCTATTATAAATCAAGCAAGTTACTGTTATTTTTATTTAAGTCTAAATTTTTTTATTTAAAAAAAATATTAAACTTGATCATTTATATGTCAAAAGATGCATAATCATTAATGTTGAACTTCATACATTTAATGTAATTGTTGATCAATAATCTAAGTCACTTATAATTTGTTTTAACTTTAATAGGATATGGACTATTTTGATAAACCCAGCAATCAAGTGGGATCTTTGACATCCAAACTATCTGGAGATGCTGCACTTGTTCAGGGGGTAAGAAATATTACAGAAGTTTATTCAAAATTATATCAACTTAATGGCATAACATTTATTGGGGGGGGGGGGAGAATTAGAAATAGTAAAGAAGTTTACTTTAAAATATATTTTAATTGCATAACATTTATTTAGCCTAAAATAAATTCATGTTTTTTTAACTTTAAATGTTTAGGCTACTGGATCAAAAGTTGGTTTAATGCTTGAAGCAGCTGCCACAATAATTGCTGCCCTTTTGATAGCGCTAATCTATGGATGGAAACTCACTTTAGTAGTGCTTGCATTCATGCCACTTATGTTTCTAGGTGGCTTTGTTCAGGGTAAAGTGATAGCAGGAGCATCAAAGAAAGACAGAAAACAATTACAACAAGCTGGAAAAGTATGACTTTAAATACATTTTACTTTAACTTTTCTATATTTCTTTAACTACCTGAAATTAACTTAATCTCTAAAAAAAGCATGTTTTATGAGTAGTAACTTTTTTTTACACAGATTTGCTCTGAAGTTGTAGATTCTATTAGAACTGTAGTGTCATTGGGCAGAGAAGACTATTTCCACAAAATATTCAATAATTTGCTGAACTGTTTAAAACCGTATGTATTAAATTTCTCATACAATTTATTCATTTAGTTAAATAATTTTTTTTATGAAATAAGGAAATGGTATGCTTTTAGTTCTTACAAATAAATCTGAAGATCATAACCATGCATAAAATTTACTGTATACTTTATTATTTTTTGTTAAATATAATTTTTCATTACTATGCAAAACTTTTTATTTGTAATTTCTTTAATAGCCTGCAATAGCATTCTTTAGTTTAAGATCAAAGAAGTAATTAGCCAAAAAGTTTATGGTTAACTTGCATAAATATTCAATAATAATCTCTGGGCTAAATACATTTTTCAAACCTAATTTGCCTAAAATAGAATAACTAAAATTTGTACAATATTTACATTAACCTCAAGCTAATAAAATTATTTTAGGGTATATTCCTAATTTAATTATTTTGCATCTAATTGACCTAATTTAAAAATGTAAGATAAAGGCAATGTTGCAAAAATAACGTAGTCTATTAATTTTAAAGATAATATTTAATATTACACTTAATGTCTTATATTTAAAATCACAGAAACTATTTTAAACTGTTGATTTAAAAAAAAAAAATTCTGAATAAAAATCTGCTGTTATAAATAATATATTAACCACCAGATGAATTAAAAGTTTTATTAATTATGATATCAACTTCATATACACACACTTTTTTTTATTAAATGCAGATCAAGTAGAAAAATGTCATTTGTTTTTGGAATCACCTATGGTATTGCCAACTGTATCATATTTTTTGCCTATGCTGTTGCTTTCTATTATGGAGCTGTTCTTGTACATAAAAAAGAAATGGAATTTTTTGAAGTATTCAGGTATAAAATTAATATAGATCTCTTTAAAATTTATATCATGAAATAGCTAATTATAATTAGTATAAATATTTATTTATTTAATTTTTAGTAGTTTCATATTCAATCACTTTTGGTAAAATGTATCAAATGTAAGATTATATCAAGATATTTTGTTTGACTTTCACAGAGTTTTTTCTGCTATTATATTTGGAGGAATGATGCTGGGACGACAATCTTCATTTGGCATTGATTATACAAAAGCAAAAGTTGCTGGTGGACGTGTAATAGCATTAATTAATAGGAAACCTAAAATTGATGTGAGAGATACAAATGGACTGCAAATGGTAAGTTTTAAATAATGCAGATTACTGAAACTTTATTGGTTTTCTAAAAACCTATTTTAGTATTTTTTTAATAGAGGATTCAGTAGGTGACTTATTGATTATGAGAATACATGTATAAGCCAAGTCAGCATGCTCCAGATTATGGGTTAAAGCTTAAATTATGCAAGTTACTTGAAGTAATGGTCCCAATAATCAATAAAAGATCACGATATCCTGACAGGGACATCAGAGTAGACATCATGTGGTCATAATAGAAACTTTTATGTGATAAATTATACTATAATTGATTAAAATATTCCCTAATGATCATGATATATTGTATATTTTGAATACAATTTTTGTATCCAAAAAGAAGAAACAATAAATTTATTTATCAGTAATTAAAAATAAAATAAATGTAGAAATAAAAAATGTTCTCTTCCATACATTTTAAAGGATAACTTTAATGGTAACATTTAGAGGGTATAGAAATAAAAAAAAATTCTCTTACATTATATTTTATAGGCTGACTTCAATGGCAACATCACATTTGACAATGTATCTTACACTTATCCCAGTCGACCTAATGCCAAAGTGCTGGATGGTCTGAAACTTGTTATTAACCCTGGAGAAACTGTTGCCCTTGTTGGTACTAGTGGCTGCGGTAAAAGTACAACAATACAACTGACTGAACGATTTTATGATGCGTTATCAGGAACAGTAGTAAGTTTACCTAGGTTAATGAAACAAACAAATACACAATACACATCTATATTTATTCTTATCATTTTTTTAAATATAGCACATTAAAATGTAAAAAGTATATCTGTTATAGATAATATTCTTTTTATTAATAGTCTGTGAATGGTATAGACTTGCGCAATTTGAACCTTAAGTGGTACCGAAGCCAGTTAGGTATAGTCTCACAGGAACCGACTCTCTTTGACTGTAGTATTGCTGAGAACATTGCTTATGGTGATAACTCCAGGGTAGTACCAATGTCAGAGATAATACAAGCAGCTAAAGATGCTAACATTCATAATTTCATTGCAAGCCTGCCACAGGTAACTACATTTATTCCTCTCTCTCTAAATATATATAGTCAGACCGTGCTTCACTGTTCAGTTTAGAGCTTTTTTTTCATTTAATGATGTTTTTCAAAAATTATTTTATTTATTTATTCATAAACACATTGTTTGGTCACATATATCATGGTAAAACTATGGCATTTGTTGATATCTCAAGTCCCTAGTACCTCTTTGGTGTCATCATGTAGTGAATGCCAAAAATTTAGACTACATACAACCATATTGAGTTTTAGTTTTATTGTGTTTGTTATATGAATCATAAAAAGAGTAATAAAGATGAAACTGTAAAATGAATGTTATTGCATTTTGCTGGAAATCTGTTGTAAGTTTTGAACACAAACTGATTTAGCTGAGTTATTGACAAATAAAAAAACTTTCCTTACCTAATTAGTCACTGAAAAAGTTAAAACATTTTTTAAAAAGAATAATTAAAAGGTCCATAGTAATTTCTTTATTACTTGCCTTTAGTTCTATCTATGGGATACACTTCTATGTTTATAATCACATTATGTACATGTATAGCAGCTATTGACTTTATAAAAAAAGGCATTTTGTTTGATAAATTTAATTTATAAACAATTTTCTCTTTAGGGCTATGACACAAATGTTGGTGAAAAAGGATCGCAGCTTAGTGGTGGCCAAAAGCAAAGAATAGCTATTGCTCGTGCATTAGTGAGACATCCTAAGGTATTATTACTGGACGAGGCTACATCAGCTTTAGACTCTGAGAGTGAAAAGGTACATGTGTTTCTTTAAAATTGAACATCTAAATATTCAAGAAATAAAAATCTAAATCAGGGCTGGGCTACATAGTCCCACAGGCCACATCCTAACAGCATTTTTAGTGACCTGCGGAAGATTTGGTAAAAAATGTCAAAACCTAAAAATGCTAGCAGTGAAAAGAAACAATTTTGTGTGTTTTTTTTTGGTACTTAAACATATAGGCCTACATGTTAAAAATCAAGTTTAGCCTGTACAAACTAAACCCAATAAGCTCAGTGAGAGTATAGATACATGTGATCTGCAGGGGTCTAGAGGATCAGCGCCATGTCAAATAAACTGAATTGCCTCAATAGTGGGGCCCTGAGTATAACAGCAGGTGAATCTGGCCTATTGTTATTAAATCACTGTGTAGTCCAATTAATAATCTGGGGAAGGGGGGGGTAGAGGTTGTTAAAATTGAAAAATCATTGATGCCAACCTAGTAATTTGAACTGTATAAATAGTGGAATATTTTGAGTGAAAGGAGAATAGAATGACATCATGAAATTGTAGGGCTATTTAGATAGGTCTAAATATTAAACTACAGTCTTAATGAGTATGTTAGCAGAACCACTGAAAACTTTGAGCAGAAATTTTGTTGGGTATTCTTTGGCACAGGATGCACTGATAACCAAGAAACAACCAAATCCTTTGCATTGGACTTAAATAATGTAGATCCCATAGTGAGCGTTAATTTATTAAAACATTCCTGTGTACTGCTATTATTTATATCAAATATTATACTGTTCACACACTGCATTAAATGAAGATTAATGTAAACCAAATAAAAGATCATTTTGATGTTTCAGCCATCTCAATGTGGCCTCCAGCCTAAAACTGTTGCCTACCGCTGATATAAATGACTTGGATTTATAAATTTTTAAAATTCCTTTTATAGAGATTTTTATGGTCAATGTATTTTAAAATCAACAGATTGTTCAAGAAGCATTGGACAAAGCCAGCAAAGACAGAACTTGCATTACTATTGCTCACAGATTATCAACAATTCGAAATGCAGACAAAATAGCTGTTGTTAGTAAGGGAAAAATTATAGAAATAGGCAATCATCAGCAACTTTTAACCATAAAAGGAGCTTATTACAGATTGTTAATGGTTCAGAACAGAGAACAAAAAAAAGTCCTGTAATTATAAAGCTTGCTATATGTAATTCCTTTTTAATATAAATAAGTATCATTGTTTTGATGCTAGTTGTCGAGTAAGTACATTATTGCAAAAAATTACTTATTGCACAAATTGGTCTTCTGTTTTGAAGTTTACATGTGCTCTGCTAGATTATTCCTTCATTATTTATAAACTAAGCTTTACACATCTTTGATAAATTTTAATATCATTTAGGGAGGTTCCTACTATTTTTATTACATATTAATATTGCCCAAAATGTCTTAATAAAAAAATCTGTGGTTAACAATTTTTTTTTCAAATGCGAATTACAGTAAATTGTTATTATTAGTGTTAACATTATTTTTAAAGTCTCAAAAGCACAATAGTTACTTTTGTTACATTGCTTTTATTTTTTGGCAGCCCCCTACATTTTTGAATGTATATATGCTGATTAAAATTTCTGGTTTGATATTTGTGAATAAAAAAGTTGAATGCTTTACGGCAAAGTGCATTAATTATTTGTTTACCTACTAAAGTTATTTCTACAATGACTTTTAAAAAAATGAGTTGAACAACAATTTTATGATGTATATTTTTTGATAAAATGTTAATATTTATGTTTTATAATTAAGAATCTTTGTGGCATATTTTTGTTTAAAAAATGTTGTTTTGTATATAATGTAATATAACCTGTTGAAATTATTGTTTTTAAAATAATATATATGGCAAGAAATAAAGTGAGTAAACACAAACAATATTACCACTGTTGACCTGTCACCTACATTTCTGTATAAATATTTTGAACTGTTGCTTTTTTGATCTAGCAAGACTCTTAGACATTTTTTATTTATTAGACCAATACTTCAGGAGGTTGATTATTACATTAAGCTTAGACAAGTGGTTCTGAATGCCCCCCACATCCCCCCAACATTTATTGTGACATGACCCAAATAAGCCATTCTAAAGTCTCCCTTCCCCTATTGATTTTTCTAATATATTTTTTATATATAATTCTCTGTTAGAATTTTTCTTCCCATTTAACACATTGTGTTTTAAAGTGTCCCTAATTAACAAAATAATCATGCATGAGAAAATATAGATCAATAAATTGGATGTTCTGGATTAAGGACGATTCACAAATTATTCGATGCAATTAAAAAAAAATTACTCCCCCCCCACCTATTTCCATTATATACTTATGCCTATATTATTATAATACAGTAATAAAATATTGTCATTGGCTTCTTCAGCCAATCCCCATCTTCTAAGAAAATGAAAGATTTCATGCAATTTTATTGTTCATTTGCATTATGTAGCAGACATAACTACCTTTGCAACCTCCCTATATAACAGATTATGGCAAAAAGCCAGACCTTCTTGGTTGGGCCTATTTTGTGAATTATTTTGCATATTATGTGAACAGTCACATATTTATTATGGATTTAATCAAATTATTTAACAATCATACACAAGAACACAAAGAAAGCATAATATATATATATATATATATATATATTAGACCTATTTAAAAAATAAAGAATAAAAAAATATAGGGAGGGCTGTAAAATTTGTGAGGTGGTGTAGTCCACATACTGCTAAATTGTATTGCTAACGAATCATAGAACTTATAAGTGTTAGAGAACCATGCAACAGAAGAGTTGGAATCTGCATATTCTATGTTTATATTAAAATACAAACCACGATTGATCATTAGTCATTTTTATTGTGCCTGTCAGCTGCAATCAATACCTTTCCACCCAAGCCCACCTTAGGGTGCTGCGGCCCGATCCGCATGCTGTGGATTTACTCCAGGCGTGTCCAGTTGCCTTTCCTGTGTCTCCCATGGGATCCATCGGTTTTGTTGGGAATAATTGAAGTTCCTAACTGGGAGATAAAGGTTCAGTGGATCGGCATTGCTATCATAATATCAGAAAAATACAAACTATTTATGTTTTTAATGCAAAGCGGCAGATAAACCAGTACTAAAATTTATGTCAAAGTTATAGCCTATATTATATATTATAACTTCATAACAAAATGTGACATCACGCTATTTCTAAACCTGTGCGAGACGATTTGAAAAGTAGTTTGAAGAAATATTGATTAGTTTTATTTTTGCACTCAAAATGGATGTAACCGACTTTTCTTCGTTTTCATGCACCCATGAAACTTCTAATCGAAAAGCAATCAGAAAATTAACAGCGATAAAATTTTGCTGATTTGACTATAACAGCTCAGACTCTAAGTTTACGTCTCCATGTCAAATGCATGTATAGCTGTTACTCCAATGTATGAAAAGCGCCATTCTTGAGAAAAATTCAAACCTAACAAAGCTTACTTTGAAGGCAACGATGCATTTTAAAACGAATCTAAATATTACCAGTAGCAAAGAAAGCTATGTAGCTTTACAAATCAACGTTTCCCCATGAAACAGCGAGACTAAATCTTTTTTTTTTTTACATTTTCCTTGTGTGGTTGTTTTCTTTCTCTTTATTTACAGTGTGAAATACGCGTATTCTTTACTTTTTGTCATGTAACGCAGGATGTAAACAAAAAAGACCGATTCTTTTATTTTGAAATAGTTTATTTTTATTTTATTAATTTCAGTGTTCGAGTTACAAGCTTATCGGATTATGAACTGTGTTTTGGGGCGAATTAAATTCGTAAACCCAAGTTACCATGGAATGTATAGTGAATCCTATTTATATGCTGAATTTGGTTGATATGGTCCAATAAATCTGATAATTAAAAAAAAAAGTTCCAATCGGGACGTACATACATAACTACTTATCCAAACATCCATCCATCCACCCGCCCAACCACTCATCCACCCATCCATCCGTCTGTCCGTTCGTTCGTCTGTCTATCTTTCTGTCTGTCATGTCTGTCTGTCTGTTTCTCTCTCTTTTTCTCTCTAAATTACCCATCTTAGCTATATATATATATTTATTTAATCGCCCTAAGTGAATAAACACAACAATTTGAATGAATACATACACACGTCGTAAAGAAAAGATAAAATCACGAAATAATACACACACATCCATGGTAACAATGACGTAGCCATTTGAAGCAGAAAAAAGCCTTTTACTAAATATGTAGCTGTAAATTAACCTTATCAATGAAGGGATAAATTTAACGACACTATTCCTTTACAAATGCTTTTAGCATTAACTAATGAGGTAAGTGACGATTTTGGTAGTCAATATTATTAAACGGCAATACTTATACAGCATAATTAATTGGATTGACTGTGTTTTATATATTATAGTTACAATCCACCAACTCCTCTTTACTGCTACTGTATTTAACAGTGTATTGATTGTACCATATAACAATAAATTTGAATAAATACATAATAAGGGGTAACTTTACGAAGTGTCTATTTTTATGGCTAGAGGCGGTGGCGTCAATGTAGGAACCATGAGGCCCACGGCGCCGTAAGTTTCGGGACTGTAGCAAGTAGCCGGGAATTATGGGGCCCCTGATAAACTACCACAACGGGGGTTATATCCCTTGTTTTTTTTAAATGTTGAAAGCGAAAGCTACCACAGAAACAGCCCCTCCCCCACTTTTTCCTCTCCAAGTTATTAGCGACGACACTGGTCAGAAGACAATAGGATCCAGACCCCTATATAGAGTATGTATGAAAACATAGCTGTTGTTCGCTAGTATAATTCTTCCTATCCGGATATATAAGGACAGCGTGTAAGAAAGAAAGAAGCCGAATAGAACCGAGGTCACAGGTCACGGCTAAAAGTCACACAGCGTGTAAGAAAGAAGATCCTTCCGCCAGGGACAATCTGTTGACGGATATAACAAAAAAGAAAAAAAAAATGGCACATCAGAGGAGGACGCTCTAATAATATTGGACGAATGTACACAGCTTCCCCGACACAGGGTGATTTGTGATACTTGCGGATGTTACAGGAGCTCAATCATATGGAGACGATAGCTTGCGTGCTCCACATCCTGCAGCGATGGAGGAATATCCACGCCAATGCGATGAATACACAAGGGACGTGCGCGCGGGTGCTTTATTATGTATGTTTCAAGTGTCATTAGCTCTCCAACTTACCGGGCAACGCCGGGTGCACTACTATTGTAAATATATGTAGATTTCTTTTTGTTTACTATTAACATATTTTAATTTCATTTTTTGTGTTTACATTTACCAGTTCTAAAAAAATAAAATTAGAATCAAATGAATTGTTCCTTGATTTGTTAATATGGGCTAAAAGACTGTTATACAAAGAACATCACGCTTCACTGCAGCTTCTTCGTGTAGTATCTACATTAGATCTTATCTTTCCGAAATAAGCACCAATCGGACTGATCAGCTTGCCCCGAACGAAACTTCCAAGGCGGCTGTGCTTTGGTCGGTCTAGGGAGGTTACGCCACGCCTCTGATTCCGTTAGCCCTTCATCCAGTGGGATCGAAATAGACCCCAGGGACATAAGTTGAGCCCAACTGGGAAAACACCTCGTGTGCTTTTTTTGAGGAGTACCTCTCATCCCTCAAAGATTTTGCGGGATAGCCCCCAAGTCGTCAGCGACTCAATAGCCTTCGTACTAACTCAAGTAAAACTTCTCTTTCTTTGTCTCTTGGTCTCCAGTCATCTGGAATAGGCTACTTCAAATGAGCACGACTTGTCAATGGTGGGTGCCTTTTGCTCCACACTAGGCTAGATGGTCAGCCGTCTCGTGTCCCTGATTAGGCAACTCTCCAGCCCCTTAAGAAGTTGGGAGTATCGTTACCAGGGCTCGATTTACCACCGGGGATGCCAGGGACTTATAACTGTCATCCCCGCTCTGCTTTATCTAATATATCCATGTCGGGGATGAAACCATGGACGTTTATCCCCGGCTCTGCAGAATTTTTTTTTCATCCCCACACTGGTTTTTTTTAAATCGAGCACTGATCGTGAGGTAGTCAGGATAACTACGATAGTCACTGATACAGTTCAGACCTGAAAAGTTCGGTGATTTGTATGACTATCGCGGTCTCCTTTTCCGATTTTTAATATATTTTGTCTATTTGGTTCTAATTAACTTACAGAATTCCGCTTTTTCTCCATTTGGTGTTTTAACCAGTTTTCTCTACCCTTGATGTAGATAATATATTCATATCCGTTTTTTTTATGGATATGCCTAAATGTCCAGTATTGATTTTTATTAACATCTCCCATATCTCTGCCCAGGGCCTCAAATACGTTACCACTGCTCGGCATACAATGTAACGTTGGTTTAAAACTTTAACATTTATTTCGGGCATAAACTCATCAAAGTAATTCATCGACATGTTTTTTTTGTTTCGTTTTTTTTTCATGTAAAATAGTTGATTTATAAAACATCTGTCAGCATATGTGAAAAAAAAATCATTAACAAAATGAGAGAAGAAACTGGCGCTGTACTTACCAAAGTAATTAGGAGCACATCTGAAACAGATGGCCGGCAAATACCTAGTGTCGACGAAATAGACGGCAGCGTAAAGAATCGCGACTCACCTCACGACCACCACCACATGGATGACAAAAAAGAAATGGAGAAGAAAACGGGTTGTTGTGGTGGAAGTTCGGATGCAAGTGACAAACCGGAGACGGTTGGTGTCACTCAACTGGTAAGTTAAGCTTTATGCTATATTAAGTGATTGATGCCATATAATCGTCGTAAGTGGAGCAGTCTTTTTTTTTAATTGAATGTGTATTTATTTAAATTTGCCATCTAAAAAATATTTTTTGTGGTATATTTATTACTCCCAAGACAATATTTTTTGTCCTTGATCGTGAGAGACTTATGTGACGAAGTATATAATAATTTATAAATATTATTGATCTCATATATGCGAAAGTCTGGCGAAGGCACTAAAGTTAATAAAATAAAGGAGCTCTCCTACTAAAAGGAAGTCTTCTATTCCTAGTGCATAAAAGTCATATCTATGAATGATTTAGTCATACAATGATTAAACTATACCTATTTCATCACATTAATATGCTGTATGGAAAAATAACAACTTATCGTTTTGTCTAAAATAGCGATATCCAGTAATATCGTATTTTAGAGCCAGAAATTAATACTATATTTCCGATGATCCCTGACATGGTTGCACACTATAATGTAAACAGACACTACAAGTGACTAGTCTAGTAAAAACTTATTCTTCATACACTGAAGTCTCCACAATCCACTAATTAAGTGCATCAATGTAATTATAGTTTATAGAAACGTCTGAATTATGTGCAGTTTCAGTTTGCAACATGTTTTGATAAACTCCTGATGGTCATTGGCACTATTGGAGCTGCTTCTCTGGGCACTGCATTTCCACTGAATATTGCAACTTTTGGAGATGTCATTGATGTGTTTGTCATCAATGAAAGAAATAAGTGCGTATTTTTAAGATGCTTTTATTATGTAAATACATGTAGTCAAATACTACTGTAAGCCCCCCCCCCTTTTTTTGTTGTCTTTAATTTTTTTTAATCAATTTTTAGTGAAAAATTGTGTCATTTTTTTGGCTTTTGTCATTTATTTTGGTTGTTGTCATTTATTTGAGCATTTGTCAAAGATCCATTTTATGGATTACATATAATCTTGCTGCTGATTTTGAAATTTACACCTTTATGGATGGAATACTCCTTACAAACAATACTTTCTGCACATTTCTCCCCATTTCATATAAGCCTACTGTGCACCAAGAAGAATGTTCAGAAGGGAAAATATTATTATAAATGTTTATATCCATAGTAGGTTAATCTCCTTTTGTTTTTGGTTATTAAAAGCTCTATTTATTCTCTATAAAATGAGATTTTGGTATGTATTTAGCAGTTTAGCATGGGCAAAAAAAAACAAACAACTAATTTGGCTGTTTGATCTGGCATGTGACCAAAAAATATTTTGCCATTATTTTTACATTTAATTTATATAAATTCATATCAATACAATATCTGTCTGCTCAGGGTCCAGCCCTTGTGTTCAATTGAAGAACCATTGTGCTCCCTCGATTAAAAAAATCTGCCCAGCCATGGTCTAAAATGAATAAATTGGATTTCAACAATTTTGTAAATAATTTATTTAGTTTTCATAATTTTTTTTCACATGGATTTATTGACGGAAGCTGAGGTATTAATTGACTACTGGTATTAATGATATGATGACTGGTGAGGATGAATGTATTTGCTAATTTTTAATTTAGAATGATGAATGTTACAAATATGAAACCCTTACAAGAAGAAGTTCTGCCATATGTTTTTCGATTTACTGCCCTTGGAGTTGGTGCTTTTGTTACTGGTTACTTTGGAGTCAGTTGTTGGCAATGGGCAGCAGAGCGTCAGGTAAGTAGTCCTCTGACTGTTTTATTACTTTTACACTTTATACTTTGAAATTTGTCTACATTACTTTTGCTTAAAAATATCACACCTTTTATCACCCTAATTTTACAGGTTGCAACAATGCGTAAGAAATTTTTCCGTTCTGTTTTGAGACAAGACATTGGATGGTTTGATGTGCATGGTGCAGGGGAGATAAGCAGTAAATTTTCTGAGTATGTATTTTAAATGATAGCTTTTATCAGATTGTCATAATTTAAAAAAAAAAAAAATTAAGTTTGAAGCTAAAAACAAAATTTGTTTGATTTTAAAAAAATCTTTTAATTTTTATTTTTAACAGTGATATTAGTAAAATAGCAGAAGGAATGGGAGACAAAATGGCTATCTTCATTCAATGGGTCACTACTTGGCTAGCTGCCTATACTATGGCTTTCACTAGATCATGGAAGTTAACTCTTGTAGTTATAATAATAAGTCCTATTCTTATCTTGGTTGGAGGAATAATTGTCAGGGTAAGGAACAGAACATTTCTAATAGCTATACAAGTTGTATTTTTACTATAAATCTCTTTTAGATTTATGAACATTATTTTTGTTGAAAACTAAATATATTTTTATAGGTGATGAGGAGAATGGCTGGTGAGGAAGCCAAAGCTTATGCCAAAGCAGGGGCTATTGCTGAGCAGGTTTTCAGAGCTATAAGAACTGTTCAAGCATTTCAAGGACAAGAAAAAGAAGTAGCCAAGTAATTTACTTTATTAATTGAAGCAATACATATATTTAAATTCTATTCTTAAGTAGGGAAAAAGTTTTTTTTTTTATAAAAACTATGTAAAAGGCTTTATTGCTTATACTTTATTACGGTCATATCGACTACTTTTTTCCAAAGATCTTAAGGAATAAAAAAATACAATGACAATTATATTTGAGTTGGAAAGCAAATTTTATCATTACAGGTATAATGACAATTTAACACTTGCTGTGAAAGTTGCTAGCAAAAAAGGCCTAGTTTTAGGGATTGGAAGTTCAATTATTTGGTTTATACTTTTCCTTATGTTTTCTGGAGTCATGTGGTTTGGAATATATCTCATTCAACAAGACAATTTACCATCTGGTAAAATTTTGCCGGTAGGTATTGTTTGACAGTTTTTTTAATTCCATTTAACATTAGCTTTAGTCTCACTTTCTGACATTGTGTGGATGAGTGTCTCTGTTACTCTTTTAACTTGATTTTTGTACCTGAAAAATTGATTGTACATAATTGTAGTGATTTTGAGTCAATAAATTATCATCTTGTGAAATCACTAAGCTAAGAATTTGTAGTAATGTTTGATATGGTTGAAAATAAGGTCGGTAATTATGATGTCAAAATAAATATGGAAGCACAATACCTTTAAGTGTGCAAAATTGTGAATTTTAAAAAATTCTTATATAGACTAACCAAATTAAATAATAAAAAAAACTGACAAGTGAAATTCTTTTTAAAAAGTTTAAAATAAATCTTAAAAAAACTTTTATTAGTCATTTACTTTTGCACATTTTAGGGAAACCAACAAAGATTTAAAAAAAAAGCATAAAGAAACAAAAATAAAAAAAAATTGAAAAATAAGTTTTTATTAAAACAAAAAGTAATAAAAATTTTTTTAGATCACACAAAATAATTTATATTAATTGTAATTTGAGAAAAATATAGCATAAAAATATTCAGGACTTAGTAGGCCTTTGTCTTTCAACTCTAATCATTGCTAAATTTTGCAAGGTAGATACTAGAAGTAATTTGTCTTTAAACTACATTACTTGACAGATTGTAAGATAAATAAATGATTTTTATAATTCATATTTGAGCTCACACATTTTATAGTTTTTATAATTTCTATAAATAGATGTATAATCTAAAGAGTTTTTTCTTAATTTTTAGAGCATGTTGTTAAAAGTATTTTTTTTCAAAAGTTTTGTTTATATTTTTTACATTTAACTAATTAATTAGTGAGAAAATCATACAATAATAGTCCTGCTAGCAGTAAAAAAAAACAAGAAAATAAAATAAATATGTAATCTATTACAACTTTAAACCAATTTATGGATTATTTTCTCTAGAGCTCTGTATAAAATTAATAAGACATTGAATGATTACTTTTTGTTACATATTTTGAAGAAATAAATTACGGTACTTTCTGACTTATGTAATTATATTTTTGTATATAACATATTGTTGATACTTTATAAATTAAAAATAGGGATATAACACTTAAAATTTTTTACATAACTTAGTCAAAGAAATTATCTTTTGCATTATTATTATAATAAAATACTGAACTGTGTGAAAAAATTACTTATAAGAAGAGAAAAAAATGTGAAAAGATATTCTTAAGCTAATTTGATTAATTAACATCTTAAGTTACTGAAATGGAAAGATACATGAAAGCTCTTTATTCTTTGTTGTTTATCAATAGTCTACTATTCAATACAATCATAATACTGTCAGGACAAAAGAATGAATTGTTTATATTTATTATAATATTTATAAAAAGTAAATCATAAATCTGTACTTTTCACAGGTATTTTTTGGAGTAATGATAGGATCTTTTGCTCTTGGTAATGCATTAAATAATCTGGAAAGTTTCTCTAATGCACGTGGAGCTGCAGTCAATGTTTTCAAAATTATTACCTTAGTTTCCAAAATTGATTCCTTTTCTGAGGAAGGTCTAAAATTACCAGACATCAAGGGGCATATAGAATTTAAAAATGTTAAATTTTGTTATCCAGCTAGACCTGAAGTTCAGGTGAAAATGTGTTTTTGTTATAATATTTAATTGATAAGCATATATATTTTACTTAATTGATGTGCTATAATTTCAAACAATATAAGTATAAGGTAATCATTTCTATTGCATTGATGAATATGAAAATAACTTATTATCTTTAGATTCTTAAAGGCCTGAACATCACAGTTGAACCTGGTCATCATGTAGCTTTAGTTGGCTCCAGTGGATGTGGTAAATCTACAACTGTGCAACTCTTACAGAGATTTTATGATCCACTTGAAGGAACAGTATGTTACTCCATTAATGTATACATCAAAATCACAAGTATTTTACTCTATTTTAAATAGCATTGTTAATAAAAAAGTTTGGTAGAAGTACATTTATCATAAATATTTACAGGTCTTATTAGATGGCAATGACATAAAAACCTTGAATATTAAATGGCTGCGTTCAAATATTGGTGTGGTCAGTCAGGAGCCATCGTTGTTTGATACTTCTATCGAGGAGAATATAAGATTTGGGAAAATGGATGCTACTGAAGAAGACATTAGAAATGCTGCAAAAAAAGCCAATGCTCATGATTTCATTATGCAGCTCCCCGAGGTAGTGTCAAATCTAATTATTGATGTCAATTTGTACGCAGATGAATACATTACCATAACCAGAGTATAAATGAAAGGGCTCTCATCAGTGCATTATTTTTTAAATTCATTTTTTTTTGGTTTAAAAGTAATCTCTTACAAATAAATAGCAAAATAGACATTAAAAGAATGCATACAACAATTGATGTAAAGAAAAAGAAAAGTGTTCATTGAATAGTTAAATGAAATGTGATATAGGATTTGGTATAACCTGCTCATCAAACCGCTTTTGTATACTTTTTTGAACAATTATTGTATTACATGTATATTGTTTAGTTGAAATTATTTTTACTATTTTGTTTCAATAAAACTTTCTATTATTTCACAACCTTATTAATTTTGAGGAAAAAATTATTAGGAGGGGGTGTCATATGACACCTAGGGTTATGTGGCAATGCCCAGTTTTACAGCTAGTGAGTTCACATTATTTACCTTGAACAGGGATACAAAACAAATGTTGGTGAGCGTGGTGCTCAGCTCAGTGGAGGTCAGAAACAAAGAATTTCTATTGCCAGGGCATTAGTGAGAAACCCAAAAATTTTACTTCTTGATGAGGCAACATCAGCATTGGATCAGGAAAGTGAAGCGATTGTGCAAAATGCCTTAGAAGCAGTAAGTATCTTTTTTCTTTATTTGCCTAGTATATTTATTTTAAAAATGTATTTTCTACTTTCAAATTGAATTAAATGTATTCCTAATAATTGGATTTTATTTGATACCTAAAAAAAATGTCTTATTTTATGAAAAGGCTGGAGAAGGAAGAGCTACTATTACCATAGCTCATAGATTATCAACAATTCAAAATGCGGATAAGATCATAGCAATTAGTGAAGGAGAAGTTGTGGAGCAAGGAACTCATAAAGAGCTTATGGATATGAAAGGGTTGTATTACCAGTTAGTTCAAATTCAGGTATTGGCAAAATAAATGTAGAGCTGGATTGTTTAGAACAGCTTTCTGATTATCCTAATGTATAAAGAAGATACATATATTACCTTTGTTTAGTAGTCATTTCTGCTTCAAATTTATCAGTTGTACACAAAAATAGCAATTCTATTCCTATTGGTTAAAAACGTTTAATTTATTGAGTCATTACTTCAATTCTATTTTTTAAAATGTTTTTTTCTAGTCGCAAATTAAAAAGGAAGCTGAAATAGGTAAGAAATTTTTTGTTCTTTTTTGCTTATTGAATTTTATATGTAAAAATAAAGTGTTGACTTTTGATTAAATTAGATAGTCAGCATTTTTCATTTCATTGAGTACATCTTTAAAATTTTTTTATTTATAAATACACAAACTTTTTATGTAAATACCTGAAAAAGAAATGACCAGTAATAAAATTGTACTTATTTGTAATCTATTTAATGAATAAACTCTTCTGTAGGTTATCATGCTATATTTTATCACCATTGTAATTTTACTTTCCTTTGAATTAACACTTTCTCTTAACTGTGTAATAGAAAGTTATTGTTAGTGAAATTAATAGATGAATTGCATAAATATATCCCTGTAGAACTCATCCTCTGTGTCTAACTATATTTCCATTTTATTTCTTTGCTGAAATAAAGTAGAATAATCTCTATTTTTTGCTTAAAATTCAATCTGTTAGCAATAATACATTAATAAATTTTTTCCACTCATCAAATTCATAATTAATGTTATCTCTTTCATACCATATTGTTCACATCGTCACATCCAGCACCCAGCCAATGTTAACATTAACCAGAAATCGTCTAGAAAGCAAACTACAATAGTGGGAGGGAAATCACCACAATAGTGTAATCACTGGTTTGTCACTCAAGCTAATGTTAACGAGAAGCGAGCTTGTGTGTGTTTCTACATTGGTTAAAGTTGGAATGGGACTTAAACTGTTTTGTTTATTCATTTTAAAATATCATTGCTGAATAATAATAATTAATTTAATATGAATTTCACAATCTAAATTCAATTTATCAATTATTCACAGATGTGGATGATGTTGAAGTTACAGAAGAAGAAGATGATATAGACCCTAACAAATTTGAAGGAGATGAGCTTTTTAGAAAATCTTTTAGAAGATCATCTGCTAAGGAGACAAAAGTAAAAAATTTAGTAGCCAGGGCCAGTTTTAAGAAAGAAAAGAGTTTAGAGAAGAAAACTCAGGTGCTTAACTAAGTTTGTTTCTTAACCTCGTAATAATTGTTAAAAATATTTTCATATTTTAAAAAAATATTTCAATATTATTTAAAAAATATTTCCTTTGGTTTTTTTTATGGTAACTAGGTAGCTCCAGAAGATGCTGAGAGAACAGTTGGGATTAAAGAATTAATGCGCTACAATTCTCCTGAATGGTGTTTAATACTATTTGGATGCATTGGATCAATTGTAGCAGGGGGTGTTCACCCTGGATTTTCTTTTCTTATGAGTGAATATATAAAGGTATTACAGAGAGCTTTTTTTTTTTAACTATTTTACTTTGATTAAATTAAGGACAATTAAAAAATAATAGAAGTAAGATTCACATATGTCTGATTAATAGACTCACCCAGAAACCTTTTTAAAAAAGTCTTACATTTGATTTAACTAATTAAAATAATATTTTCTAGAAATAAAAATGATAAGTTTGTATCTATCATAGCTTTTGACATGAAAAAATTGTAACACAAAAATTCTGGACTAATGATACTTGAAGAAATGTGTACTTAAACTATAATCACTGACAAATTGCAAGATAAAAAGAAGAAATTTATTATTGATATACGTTCCCACACTTTTTTTGTTTTTATAAATTCTGTAAATATTTGTGTGATCTAAAGAATTATTTTATTCATTTTTATTTTAATAAGCTTTTCTTTTTTAAAGTTTTTAAATTTTCATATTTGATTAAAATCTAATGGGTACTTAATGGAAAATCTAACATGAAAATTTACTCATTTATCTTATTATTAAATTGATTCAATGCTTTTTTTAAATTTTTGTACTTGATTTTACTCTAGGAGTTTTAAAAACAAATATCTTAAGAAAAACTTTTTATGCGTCAAAAATGAATAAAGGCATATAGACATATTTATTTCTAAATATTTCCACTATTAATCTACATATTAATTGTTTATTATAATTACTCCTGATTTAAATAATTTTGTTTCGTATGAAACTGTGCAGATTTAGACTTTTGTTCTCTCTCTTTATTAGTTGTTTGGAGTCAGCGACAAAGATAAACAGTGGCAGACAGTTCATATACTAGCTGGCATTGTAATTGGTGTTGCATTTATCTTGGGTATTGTCAAACTGTTGCAGGTAACTGGAACAAAAAAAAACTTTCCAACTGTCATCAATAAATAGAACTGTTTATAAATTGTAATAGAAGAAAATTTCTGTTGAAGTTTTAAAAAAATGTGTTCAGTTTGATATAACATAATTAATGTGAAGAGTCTGTGGGAAGAATTAACAGAGAAAAAAAAGTACTTTTTTGACATAACATTTTGCTTGTTTTCCTATTGTTATAACTTTAAAAAAAAATTCATTTAGCCTGTTCTCATAACAGTTATTGAGATTATTATTTTAAAAAAAGCTGAGAAAGTTCCAGCAAAGAATGAGAGAAATATCTTATATTATTAATGTTTTACTAAGCTTCTTTTTTCCCAGAGGACTCCTCAATTGTTTTATTTCATAATTACATATAAAAAAAATAATTATGGACAGTTTTTTTTTCATTTTCAGGGCTTTTGTTTTGTTAAGTCAGGTGCATACTTGACAGCTAGACTGCGTAAACTGACTTTTGCCTCAATGATTAATCAGGTGAGCTCAGTTCAGACTTACATCTTTAAAAGTTATATTAATTTATAGTTTGTAATAAGTTGAAGCTTTTGATGAGGAGGGTATATACTGAATTTAAGAGGTTTGTTTCATACTTTTTTTTAGGACATGGATTACTTTGATATGCCTAACAATCAAGTTGGAGCTCTGACTACTCAACTTGCTGGAGACGCAGCTATGGTTCAAGGAGTAAGGAATGGTTACACATATTTACATTTTTTTTTTCAATGGGTGATTAAAAGCTTGTGGTAGGTCTTGAGTTTAATCCTGACAGAGGTCAAATTATTGTTATTCCATCTCAAAAAAATATCATACATGTTTGATCAATTCTAATTGGTTGCAGGCTCAAGATGGGACTATCATAATGTTGATTGTGTTGTGCTGAACAAAAAATTGCATGAATTTTAATGTTTCTTAACAATGTCATTTTTGCATGATTGCTGCCAGGGTGATTTGTTAATATAGCCATTATGTTTTTAAGATACACTAATATTTTTCCTTCAAGAAACTTTAGCTAAGAAATTAGCTCATTTATTCTTTTCAAAATTGCATAAAATCTTGTAATTGATGTAAGCAATATGTATAATAACTAAAATATTTAATAATATTTTTGTTAAAATATTAAAGTAAATAAAAACCTGAAAATTATTTAATAATTACAATTGAAAATAATTTTTTTTTTTGCCTTTTTAGCATGTTTCATAACAAAAGAATTTGTTTTGACAGTTAAAGGTTCATTACTACTAAGCTTTAATATAACTGGTTTGGGCACTAATCATTTTTTATATAATAGTGCTCCACCCTTATTGGTGTTTTGTTTCCTTGCATGTTGAAATTTTCACATCAGTATATCAGCTAACTGTTTCAGTGGATTAATATTAACTTTCATACACTGTTTGATGCAGTTAAGTATTCCTCTTAAAATATATGTCTTGAGTATTGTTTAGTTCCAAATATACATTAATTTTGCTATATTGAAAAATTTGAGTTGCTGTTTCTGTGCAGATGTTTTGTTTTCTTTTGTATTCTATTTCATAAAATTATCTATCTGGACCCAAATTCTTGATATCTAGGGATTTTTCTGAATTCCGTATCTATTTTGCTGCAATGATATACATGTATGTGACTGTAAAAGATTTTCAATTTGAATCGATGTTTCTCAGCAGCCATTTGGGTATGATTACCAGTGATGTATTGGTAAAATAAGAAGTAAGGGAATGCATAGTGTGAGCGAAAAAAAAAGTGAGAGTAGTCGGGATATGAAAAAGTACTGGAACGCGTTCTGGTTCTGAAAAAAGGTAAAGGAACGTCATTCCACTGCGTTCCCCTCCCAGTACACCACTGATGGCTGCTCTGCTGCAGTACCTAAACTGTTCTGAATATTTCACTTACTACTCCTTTGCAGCGAAACCAATATAGAATTCGCAAGGCCTAGATACTGGAATTACAACCTTGTGGAGGGGAGGTTACATTTAAGGTTTTTAAGACACCATCCCACATGACAGCAGATAAACATACTCCAATGAGTACTGCAGTTATCTTATAGCTCAGTTTTTATTACATAGAGATGAATCCTTTTTTTAATTTTAATTTCAGGCTACAGGCTCAAAAATAGGTCTGATGCTTGAAGCAATATCCACGATAGCATGTGCAGTTGCAATTGCTTTTGTTTCTGGGTGGAAATTGACTTTAGTCGTATTATCTTTTATGCCTGTCATGATTATTGGTGGAATTATTCAGGGTCGAGCCATTGCTGGTGCAAGCAACTCTGAAAAAAAACAAGTACAGCAAGCTGGAAAAGTAAGTACTTTATTTATTTTGGTCTCATTATCAGGCTTTTTGTTTGTTTTTATTATGTTATCATCGCTTATTTATTTCATTCGGTATATCATGCAACAAAACTTAATTCTTGCATTAATTTTATAATATGAGCTTCTCTATTTCATAGATTTGTTCTGAAGTTGTTGACTCAATAAGAACTGTGGAGTCTCTCGGAAGGGAAGATTATTTCTTAAAGATTTTTGAAAATTTAATTGATGGCACTAAATCGTAAGTTTGTGAGGTTGAAAATAAAATCTTTCTCTAGAGTAAAGTTGTAAAATACAGATTTAATAGATAATATTTCTAAATCTATTTTCAAAATATTTACTAATAATCTTTTACATTTTCACTAGATCAAGCAGAAAAATGTCTCTAATTTATGGACTTACATATGCTATAGCTAACTGCATTGTATATTTCGCCTATGCTGTTTCTTTTTATTATGGATCTGTGTTGGTAAATGATGGAGAAATGGAGTTTTTTGAAGTATTTAGGTAATGTCATTCCCAAACTTTAATGAAAACATTTTTAAAACAAAAATTATTTAGCATGTACTATTCATCTTTCATATTTAAATGTTCCTTGTCTAAACAAATCTCGTATCATATTTAATTTCCAGAGTATTTTCCGCTATTATATTTGGAGGTCAGGCCATAGGAAAACAGTCTTCTATTGGAGCAGATGCTACTAAAGCACAAATAGCTGGTGCACGCATTATTGCATTAATAGAAAGAAAGCCCAAAATAGATGTGCGTAGCTCAGATGGAATAAAACTGGTGAGAAAAGGCAACCATATTTGAAATGTTACTACAGTACATTGTTTTGGGCATAAATTATAAAATATTGTGAGATAATTTTTTTTGCACATTTTCTTTTTTAAAAATTTAGAATGAATTTAAAGGAGGCTTGATTTTCACAAATGTATCATACAACTATCCCAGCCGTCCCAATGCTAAAGTCTTGGATGGTTTAAATCTAATTATAAACCCTGGAGAAACTGTTGCTCTTGTGGGTGCCAGTGGTTGTGGTAAAAGTACAACAATTCAGTTGATAGAAAGATTCTATGATGTTGTTTCCGGGCGTCTGGTAAATATCATTTCTATACAAAAAGTTTGCAAATAAACTTTTCTATAAATGAGCTGTTTCAATAAATTTGCTTAAAGGAATCAACCCCTTATAATTTTATAATGGTAAAAAAAAAAAAGAAATTTTATACTTTATGTTTTTAATTTTATGATAGGACATTGATGGACATGACATCTGTGCTTTGAACTTAAAGTGGTACAGAAGCCAGTTGGGTATAGTCTCACAGGAACCAACTCTGTTTGACTGTAGTATTGCTGAGAACATTGCTTATGGTGACAACTCCAGAGTTGTACCTATGACAGAGATAATGCAAGCAGCCAAAGATGCTAACATCCATAATTTTATTGCTGACTTACCACAGGTATTAGTACTAAATTTTCTGCAAAATATGATAAACATTTTTCTGTAAATGCAAAATGATTTAAATTTTTTTTTTAGTAAAAATGTTTTACTGTATCTTGTAAAATTCTACAAAACCAGGGCTATGATACAAGTGTTGGAGAAAAGGGAGCTCAGTTAAGTGGTGGACAAAAGCAAAGAATAGCTATTGCTCGTGCATTAGTGAGACATCCTAAGGTATTATTACTGGACGAGGCTACGTCAGCTTTAGACTCTGAGAGTGAAAAGGTATGCATATACTGTTTTTCAAATTCATATGTTTATTTTTTTTTTTTAATCCTACTTTTAAAAAAATTAAACTTCAATATTGATATCTTTGAAATAGATTGTCCAAGAAGCATTAGATAAGGCAAGTAAAGAAAGGACCTGCATCACAATTGCCCACAGATTATCAACCATACAGAATTCAGATAAAATTGCTGTAGTGAGCAAGGGGAAAGTTGTAGAAATAGGAAACCATAATCAACTATTAGCAACCAAGGGAGCCTATTACAGGTTATTGACAGCACAAAGCAGAGGTAACACATAATGCAATATTGAAATCTAATAATTGAGCACATTTTTTTTACTTGAAATATGCAGAGATTTTTTTACCAGTTGTCATGTCAGACAAACAATTGACAAATTATGCATATATCAAGTATGCAATAAATATATTCAGTATTTTACTGACTAGAGGTTTACAGTGCTTTCATTTTCATGATGTTTGTTTTAAAACAACTACTAAAGTTCAACAGGCCATCTACTTTATTTTAAATGTCTAAGAATAAAAAAAAAAATATTACATAACATTACAAATCAGGTATTTTTATCCAACATATATAATGCTATTTTATGATTAGCAAAGTGGAACAATTTAATTTTACTATTTTTACTATTTTACATTTACACAGCAAATTATTTAATGTATTATCAGTCAATTTTAAATTATGCTGGTAAATATTAGTTGTCCCTGATTTTGTCAATAAAACATATCTACATTAAAAAAACTGGTTAATTCCTTTTGTAAATTGTTTTTTTTGAGTCTTTGAATTACTTACATCTGGTGTTTTTTTCAATAAATGTGCTTAAGCTTCATGACAGTATATTTTTTTATTTTACATTTTTTCAATTCTCATTGATCTTATGATGTTGATTTTTTGGTTATTTTGTTAAGTAAAGTATTGAATTACAGTTGGGTCATTCCATGTCAACTCAAACAGTGGTGTTCACCGACCCTCTCAGATCTTCCTGAAATTTTCAGGGCTTGTGGTACATTCAATGTTGAGTGATTCCTGAAAATTTTAGGCTGTTTGGTCAAAAACTTTCTGAGATATGATTTTTTAAAGTTTTAAGGGTAGTCGCGAGTTAGCGTGACATTTACATTTTCGTGATACTTGAACGTGAATATTTCAAAAACTAAACCAGGTATCAGAGGCTGAAATTTTCAGTATTTACTCATTGTTTTATCCTGAGTTGAATGATATTTTTATCTCACGTGTAGCTTGCATACAGATTGCCCTAAAAATGTCCAAACATTGTACTTCAGACAGTTTTCATCAATATTTGACCCTGTATAGCCAAGAACCTATAAGACATGAAATGATGTTTGTTTTACAGTTAGTAAGTAATATGTGTTATTATTTTGATAAAGAATTCCTGTTAATCAATAATAGTGTACTCACTTTTTGCATTACATTCATGATGTTTTTGCAAGCATGATGTTTTGATAGGAGAATTTTGGAAATGACTGCTTCAAAACTCATACCATTTGTAAATGAAATAGCTTCATGAATGGAATTGATTCATATTTGGACATATGACCTCATTTTTTTAAATTCCAAGTCTTTTTGAGTAAATACATGTATTGGTATAATTTGACAACCTGTTTAAATATTCAGGGTGTACTGCATGAGGGATGATATTGGTCTTTTTAGTAGAATTTTCAAATTTTCCCATTATTTCCAGCTCTATATCTGTCTTTAACAATCACCATACTGTGTTATTAATTCAAATTTTTTTATTTTATTTTCATTCCAAAAAGGTTAAAATTTTTATCAAAAAATGAAATAGTAAACACTGACAAACTAGGCTTGTTTCTAGTAGTAGGTCTTCTACACTGACAAACTAGGCTTGTTTATGCCTGCTCTCCACCTTATCTACCTGTTAACATCAATGCACGTTAGGGTGGTTCATTGAGACATGGCAAAAAATGAAATGTGTGCTTTAGAACAAGACACCCTCTCAAGTTTTTACATATGCTAATTGTAATGTATTGATAAAGTTTTAGCTTTAAATTCTAACTACAAGACGGTGCTCAAGATCAATATAATATCGATTTTACAAAATTCGAGCAAATTGAAGCAATACACATATGTTGAATGTTTTAAAATTGCAACCAGCAACAGCTTTTTAATATCAACACTTCATCACTCTTTTGCAAATTAACCATTAAGCTTAAACATATGGTTATTGGCATTTGTCACAATTAAAAGGTCAAATTGTGCTGTTCCATCAAAAAACTTGAAAATTTAACCTACTCAAATTCAAGTCACAAAAGCAGTCAATGTTATTGTCATTCTGACATTAAGGCCTGAATAGCAGACTTTTTGCTGATTTGTGTTGGAACAGTCTTGTGGTTTGCTTCCACTAATTCCAATAAGAGTTGTTTTTCTTCTTGTTAGTAAGCAGTGTGTTGTATTCTTTAAAAAAGCTTCACCGCTCGCTCTGTAGTGTCTTTCACAACACTAATGATTTGAATGGTGTCTGGCCATATTGATACTGTTCACTTGCATGCCACTCTTGTGGTGCCAAATCAAGACAGGCACTGTCATTGTTTTAACAGCAAAGAAGGTTCCTCTTCTGGTAGTTGCAAAGTCACCTAAACATAATCTGGTTTCATTAGAATTGATGCATCTCCACACACATTTCGTTTGCCAGCCTCACTGCACAATTCCCATCTTTGCAGCTGCTGTCACATGATCTGAGAACAGGGTGTTGAGGACCCCTATGAGGGTATCCTTTGGCTTGTATCTAGAAGTATGAGGGCTGACTCAGTGATGACCCGTATTTCTATTTGTGTTTCTGCCACACACACTCTCACCAGCAATTAAACGTAAAACTAGTAGGATGATCAAATCAACAAGTCTCGTGTGACAACAATCAAATATTTATTTACATAGACACCAGTCCGTAACAGAGATCTGGTGGTCATTAAAATCATAAGCAAAGATAATAAAAAAATGCCAAAAATAATCCAGTATAAATGAATAGAATCAAAGGGACGTTCTCTCGATAGATCTCTCTCTCTCTCTCTCTCTCTCTCTCTCTCTCTCTCTCTCTCTCTCTCTCTCTCTCTCTCTCTCTCTGAGACACACCAATCGACTCTCCTCTCAGAGATCACTCAGTCGAATGTCCAGAAAACTCTCTTTCGTCACTCACATCACTTTTTACACGTGACCCAAAGCCAATCAATTATCTCCGCTCCTTTCCCTGTCAATCAGGGGGGGGGGTGGAGTTAACTTCCCGGCTTAGATGGGGGTGGGGGGGGGGGAAGAGAAGTACGTCATACCGACAAAGACAAGAGTAACTGGACGTCTATCCTTTGTGGGCATTTGAACAGGGGCCGAGCGGTCAGAGAGAATCCCGCGAGGAATGTAGCACCCATATATGACATTCCTCAGCTCCCGTTTCATGCTGTCCACCTGCGATATGACGCAATTACGGGGGTGGGGTAAAAAGGGTGGTGGGCGGGAGAACCGGAACGTATACTACTATACATAACTTATATTTATTAATACTTTTAAGGGGTGGCCGTGCGATTTAAGGGTTGGAATAAAGGGAGTGGTTTCGACAAATTAGTCACAACCCGTGACACAGGGCTAATCCAACAAGCTCGTCTGAAAGATACCAGAGATGATTTTCTGAGACCTTTCTTGCATCTGTACTGATGTCAGGATCGATGATCTAGTTAGTAGCTGCTGAGATCAGTTCACAGCTGTAAATCATTGGATGGAGCTTCAGTTGCACGAGGAGCAGTTACCCAATGCTTTGGTGTAAATTAGGGCACCGAACTTAACAAAGCGCTCAACTTGGGCTTCTTCTTTCTTTGTAAGCTTGAATACATCTGTTTTGTTGTGTAAGAGATATATTTTCATGGCATAAATTAATTTTGCCATCCAGTGAGCACGATGTACTGGTCCTGGAGCCCTCCAGTTGACTTTTCTCGGTGGATGTCTCAAAACAATCAGAGTCAACTCAATAAGCTCCATGTAATAATCTCTGCCTTAATCCTATTAGGCGCTCTTTGGTCAGGAATGCATATGATAAACTGGAAGCTTCATGTGTCACCTGGAATTCTGAAAAATTCTGCCTGGTGATGACACTCCAACAGCCTTTGAATCATTTGAAAAGCGGGATATCAAGGGAGTTTAAAGGTCCACAGCAGATGGTACAAACCTTTGACAAGATGATCTCCATTACATGATGATGACAGGCTAACCAATGAAGTTCACGACCTAGACCTAGTGTGTTTTCAAGGCCAAAACATACTTCATTTATTCTGCCGGTATTTACTGAGGTTTGTCTCAAAGCACATAGCATGAACCATCTCAACCAGCTGCCACTCAACTAAAAATTTGTAAACAGCATTTGCTTCATTCCAGTTCCAGAGCTCACCTAATAGTTTGTCCATCCCATCACCTGAAACTAAAACTGCTAGCCTGTCAACAGAGTCTTCCCTAATTATTGCTGGAAGTATCTTACCATCCCAATGGATTACTAATGGGCAAGTTGGCTCAAAATTATCTTTCATTGCTTTAGAAATTTCATGCCTAGCACATGACTTGTTGAAGTGAAATAGGAAGTGCATTTGGATCGTGACCAAGGGCTACAGCAATAGGAATAAGTAGTCAAACAGCTTATCGATCAGATATTCTATTACTTTCAAACACAAGTTTTACACTTGGATCGAACTGTTTGTCTCGAGAGGTTTTCATTACTTGAGTTATCTTGTCTTGCTGTTGACCTGGTTTGCTAATTTTGGTATATGTACTCATTGTCATATTCAGTTTCATCATCAAGGACACTGCTTGTAAATGCACAGTCATCATCTACATGAAGTTATGACATAGAATAGTTAAACAGCCAACCCTAAGTAAGTAAAATATAACACAAAGAACATGATACAATAAGTAAATATGCAAAATGTAAATGACATGAAAGTTCGGCAATTTTCGATGAAATTTTGAAAATCCATGGTCGTTGAGCATCACCTTGCAGTTGGCACAAGAGGCTGAAACTCTGCCCTAATTAAAGGTTTGCTATAAGGAAAAAAGTTAGAGGGTGTCTTGCACTGTAGGTGAAAGTTGAGTTTTTTTGGGCCACCCTAATGCACATACATTTTATTTTCTAAGTTAAATAAACACTCCATTCTGCTTCAGACCACCCTGTTCAGTTCTGTCAAATTTAAGTAGCTATTCTGGCCCGCATTGAGAAATGTTTAGCTTTAATGTACATTTCTCAGCCCTGAACGTGACACTCACCATAGGTCCTGTGTACTAGCCTGTATGTATTTTCTGGTTGTCAAGCTAGGGAGTCTCAGCCCTGAACGTGACACTCACCATAGGTCCTGTGTACTAGCCTGTATGTATTTTCTGGTTGTCAAGCTAGGGAGTCTCAGCCCTGAATGTGACACCATAGGTCCTGTGTACTGGCCTGTATGTATTTTCTGGTTGTCAAGCTAGGGAGGAGCTCTTAGTTATAAACTACATTTTATATTTTGAGGACCCTTGAATAGCTGTTAACAAATTACCATTCTCAAGAAGCAGGTTATAAAATGAGGACAAGCTGGAACAAGATCAATATTGTAATAAATAGTAAAAAAACAACCGAACCGAATAAAAAATGTGTTGCACGTGTTTAATTCACATCCTTCTGTAATTATTTTGTTTCTAATTTATGTACGTATTTTGAAGACCCATGAATAACTCTCAACAAACTTGCATTCTTAAACAAGCATATCATAATACTGTTACATTGGACAATACAATTTTCTTCTGGATTGATTTCTTTCAGCTGCAATTTCTCAGGCCTGTTTGAAAATTGTTTACTCTTTACAGATGCAGTCCTGCCCTGCATGCAAACTTTAGTAGGAGTTGCACATTTACAGACAATATGTTATTTGTTTTTAAATCTTGAAATGTTTGCTTTCATTTTTTTTATCTATAGAATTCTTTTGAATTCCATTCTTTTCATTTGACAAAGATTGGTTGACATAAGTTATCCTATCAAAAAGTTATGTCGTCAATTTCTTTTGGGAATATTCCATTAACATAGGTGACTTCTACATTGCACATTGCCACAGGAAGTTAGGGCTTTCATAAATCACCAAGGAATATATATATATATATATATATATATATATATATATATATATATATATGTAACACTATATTTTTGTTATATATAATGTTATGTACTTGTTGATGTAATGCTTCTCCAAGGTAACACTGTGTGTTCCTCACTGCTGCTTCAGATAACTATACTGGTTTTATGTAGCTGCCGATATCATAACTGGTTTATAATCTTAAGTAGCGTTCAGTCTCGTTGCACTCTCAAACAACACACCAATCAATGAGGCAAAGTTCCACGATTCAATTATATTTATTAGATAATAAGAAAACATATGTAATCTGAACTTGTTGCAGCAGTATTCACAAAAATGCTTCGTACACAATATAACACGTAGTATTCCAGGTTCCCCGAAAGGAATTATCTGGCAATACTTTGACACTTAGTATCTTGAGTTCCCGAAAGAATTATTCAGAGATACTTCAATAAAATAGACTTTGACTGTGTACTGTAAAACGCAATAACTTGATAGCTTGTGCCTCTATTATTTCTCCACTAACTTCTCCTTTGACTATCTCTACAACTGGTGTCCTGATGTCTCTATCGTCAGTCTGTCGAACTGTCGGTCTGTATCTTGTAGGTCTGACGAAATTTCAGCTACCTCAGATATTTATGTGATTGTGAATTATCACGTGCCCCAAACGCCCAGAACTTTTGATTGGTTCCCTAACACCCTTTCTAACTCATCTACATATTAATGACTCTTATTCCAGCCTCGGGATTGGTGCGGCTAAAAACTCACTATGGGCTAGTATTCCTTTGTCTGCCTAATTACATCTATCGTCAGCTACCTCTGTGGGGTCATAGACCTGTGATGACAACCAACTTTACCCTAAACAAAGATCAACCGCTGGAATTCTAGTTATCAAAACATATGACTGTATCATGGACCTATGAGTTTGGACAGTGGTTCTAAAATTGTATAGACCTATCTAAAGCTATTGTTACAATATATATATATATATATATATATATATATATATATATATATATATATATATATGAACATACCAATAATGCAGATATGTTAAACCTGTACCATATAATGAAGAAATTGCCTTTTCTGTCTTTTTCATTAATTTTAACTGCATCTTTCAAATCTTTCAATTTACTGCTAATAATAAGAGGGACACCTAACCATTACTGAAAGTTGATAGGAGAATTACCATTACTTGAAGAGATGTTGCAATCTAGCTTTCATTTTTTTCCCCATTAAAAGACATTTTTGTTTGAGGGATCGACAGATGTGCTTTCAAATGTCCTTTCCGTGGGCTTATTAACTTGGCCTGCCCATCTCTTCTCCAAGTTAGCTGCAAATGTTTTTGGCTTTACCAGGGATTGAAACCTGTACCCTTAGCATGCGAGACGAGTTCGCTATCTAGCTAGAACCCTGAAGCTGATTTTTTTAAACTGTTTGAGCATTGTTTGGTATCTATCTACAGATAATAATAGATTTTATGAGATGAGAATATTGCCTAAATCCTATCTATAACGGCCAGAATAGCTAAACATTTATTTTGTTTTCCTACCACCTGTATGGTCCTGCAGTTTTAGAAGTTTGACCTTAATTAATGACAGAGGCAGAAAGTACCGCCCAACCACATGAACTATTTAATTTCTTTAAGATTTAAAGCATCCATTGCTAAAGAAAACTGTATTAAGATAATCAATAGATTACCCATTATCCATGGATATCAATGACTTTACATAAAGTCTAGCACAAACATAGTTGGCCTGAAATGTCTTATTGCATTAAGCTTGAAGTGCAGTCAACTGATGTAAAACTGGTTTTGAAACACTGAATGAAAGGCACCGTACACCTCTCAAATTATACTAACTGACAACAGTCAAGAGTTTGGAGGACGCAGCCGCCACAATGAGGACATGTCATTATCAAGGGCCCAATGTATGTCAAAAAACGTTTTCTCCATAAATACCTCAGAAATAACAATAGACATCTGAATCTGTTTTTTTTTAATGAAGTTATAATATTTTACTAAAGGCTCGTGAGTATACTTCTACTTATTTTCATCTTGGTTTTGTTTTCCATCTTTATCGGTCAATGGCCATGATAACAAATGCATACTTAAGATAATGTGACAGTAAAATCAAATCACCAATGGCGATTCCCTTTGACTTGTGTTAAAACATGAAATCAAGCAATTTAAATGTTAATCTACTTAATCTGTGTGCTTTAAGTTTAAACAAAAAAAACTGATAGAAAACGTTACACTGTGCCTTTTGTAGATCATGTCATTGTGTGTGTGTGTGTAGGGGTGTGAAGGCACTATAGGACTTGTTCACTACAGAAATCATACCGTACATACATAGCATCTCATCTGAAAAGGTGATGTCGTTGGGTGTCTGTCCAACCGTGTATGATATTTTACTGTGGGACTAAAATAATTGTAATAACAATTAACACGTCAGGTTGAATCTGTATTAAAAACTTGTAAAGGGGCTGGGGTGGAAGTGAGGGATATAGAATTAGTGACCGTTCACATGTCATACCCGCTCAACCAAAGTGTCGCCCCCCCCCCCCCCCCCAAAGTTTGCCGCATAGAAGACAGAGATGTTGATTTATTTTGCTCCCTTCGCAATAGCGAAATTCGAAGCAAAGCCCTTTACGGTAAATTATGCAAAACTGTATGCACAAAAAAACATGAAACTCAAAAGCTGGAAATATTTTTTTTTTCGTACAGTGGTGCGCGGAAAGCCTTTTTATCGTGCGTTTTTTCAGTAATGTTTAAATATTTGAATGAGAAATGTTTCTTACGATGGAGCTGAAACTGTCTTTCGTGCTGGCTTTTAGTGGAGAACGGAATAAAGGCAACCAAGTCGCCGACTGCCAAAAGTACGGACAAACAGAGTGGAAAGCACGGACTAATTCGGATGTGAAAATGTGTTGGCCCCTACGGGTTAAAGGGGGTCGAAAACTACAATTATCCGTATAGATGTATGGTTGTCCTAGCTAATGCCACCCCTGGCCTGATTATTGGTTGATTATAACGAAATATCTCGCTTTCCATAATTGGTTGATTATAACGAAATATCTCGCTTTCCATAATTGGTTGATTATAACGAAATATCTCGCTTTCCATAATTGGTTGATTATAACGAAATATCTCGTTTTCCATAATGTAAGACAGTGGCCGGTTTCCTCAAAAACTTTTCTCTCCTCATGGAGTCAAATCTTTTTTTTTTACTGCAGCCAACCAGTTTTCCCATATTCCCGTTATATACAGCTGTCCTAAACATTCATTGTACTGAAGCCAACCAGTTTTCCCATATTCCCGTTATATACAGCTGTCCTAAACATTCATTGTACTCAAACCAACCAGTTTTCCCATTCCCGTTATATACAGCTGTCCTAAACATTCATTGTACTCAAACCAACCAGTTTTCCCATATTCCCGTTATATACAACTGTCCTAAACAATCATTGTACTAAAGCCAACCAGTTTTCCCCATTCCCGTTATATACAGCTGTCCTAAACATTCATTGTACTCAAACCAACCAGTTTTCCCATATTCCCGTTATATACAGCTGTCCTAAACATTCATTGTACTGAAGCCAACCAGTTTTCCCCATTCCCGTTATATACAGCTGTCCTAAACATTCATTGTACTGAAACCTCGCCCAGAACTTGGCACCTATTAAAAGAGTTACACATTCAGCCTTCAGAAACCTGAAAATTCTTTTACAGTTAGTTTTAAATAACTGCTATCAAAACCTGCTGTGTTGACACTCTTCTGTAACTCGCACTCAGCCACTCGTAATCAGAATGATAACAACCCCCATGTTACTTAGCGATGTTAATATAAGTGCTCATACCATACTTAACCCCAACCACCCCAACAACTCATTTTTATTCTGCGCATCACGTCGAATCGAAAACAAAACACACACACGCATAGTGCTGTCTAACTACCTAACCTATCCGTCTATCCATCCATCCATCCATCCATCCATCCATCCATCCATCCATCCATCCATCCATCCATCTATCTATTATCTATCTATCTATCTATCTATCCATCCATCCATCCACCCATCCATCCATCCACCCATCTGTCTGTCTGTCTAATCTAATCTATTCACGATAACAAGTAACATAAATTATCTTGATACAAATCATGGAAATCTTGATATAGCATCAGGAAGGAAAACCAATATCTTAAAGAATACGTTTTAGGCTGACACACAATCAAGTGTTTAGCGTTAGTCTTCATGTTTAATAGCAGTTTTGTATATTTGGTACTTTTGTTTTTATGAAATAAACACAAACGCAATTAAAGTTTGAAAACTTTTAATAACAAATTTTTTAATTTAAAATCTTTATTTTGTCAATTTATTTATTTTTCGTTTTTTCATTGGTTTTTCATGAACCGTCTCATTCAACTGCTTAACATAATTTTTAGACGAACAATTAAAAAATTTAACAGAAATAAGTTATTTTAAATTATGATTGAAATTACAAAAAATTTCTTCAATCAGCAATGACTCATCAATTGTTACTCTATCAACAATTTTAACAAACAAATTTTTTTGGTTTGTTTGTCCTAGAAATAGTTTCAGACTACTTGCTGATCTTTTCAATGAATTGAATATTTTCCAATTTTGTAGGCAAGTAGAGAATGTGTACTCATATGGCTTCAATAGCCCTCCTCTGTTGACATCGTTCAAAAAAACTTCCAGCTTTTTCAATCTTAATTCGTCAATGTCTTTAAAATTTTCATCGACTAATATTTCTCTACAGCTGGTACACTTAATCTGATGAAGGATGGAATGTGCAATTGCTCCTGCAATATAATATATTGTTGATGCTTCATCGTCATTAGGGCTTTCCGAAATTTTTAAACAATCTAAAATTGCATTTACATTTTCATCCGTACCAGCTGGCAAGCACGCACGCACGCACACACACACACACACACACACACACATATATATATATATTATATATATATATATATATATATATATATATATATATATATATATATATATATATAATTTTTCGTCCTGACTGTCATACAAAAAACTGAATTCAGCAACGAGCATTTTTATATTTTGAAATCTTTTGCTAGAAAATATGGAACTAAGCTGGGTGACCGCCTGGAACCATCACTTCCAAATCCCTTACCCCTTGTATGTATCGAATCCGATAAAATATGACGGTATCAGGGCCACGGATGTAGGACACCTCTCTATATTCTCTGCCTAGACTCCCCTATCTCCATCCCATTCCATTCTGGAACAGAGTACATATGAATCTTGAAAGTAGTTTCCGGGGTAAGAAACATTTTATCATTAAGACCGTGTTAGAAATAAATTTTTCTTTCATGGCCGCCAAGTAGGAAAGGGTGAAGGAAGGGTGTGATATTTTGGCTCGACATCAGCATCGTCTGAAACTGTCTTTTGATTGACATTTAAAAAAAAATTAAATATGAATACAGTATACATTTTGAAAAGTAACTTGTTTTAAAACATAAACTGGTATATATATATATATATATATATATATATATATATATATATATATATATATATATACCTAATCAAAATGTAAAAGAAAGGCAGCACGTTGATTTATTTTCTGTGTTAAAAGAAGAAAATAAATAATAAACTCCTCCTTTAGTTCTCAACTAATTCACTTGATCTGTTTTCACGGGGGGTTTTGCGGCTCAATATTTAATTCAAAGTGTTTAGTTTCATACTAGAACATAATTACATCATTAGTAAGATTAATCACTCTCAACAGTAGACAATTTGATACACATGACATTAGCACCTATCTTGTCAATCAATCACAATGGTTCCCTTTTTAAATACTTTTAATGCCAAGACAACTGGTATTTGAGTACATGTAATACTCAGTGACCTAAAATTAGTACATGTCTGTCAATCTGTTTATATTTCTGTCTTTCTCTTGATTGAAATATATATAGAGAGATAGAAAGATCGATGCTATTATATATGTAGATAGGTAGATTAAATAGATAAATAAGATAGATATATCAGATAGCTAGATAGATACGAGTACAATCATTCCATCAAAATGTCTGATGCATGTTTAATAATAATAATTCTATCAGTCTATGCCAATGTTAAACAAATCTGTGACAGTGTTGTGTGTTTAACCTGACTGACCTCTATACATTGACAGTGCTGTGTGTGTTTAACCTGACTCACTTCAATACAGTGACAGCGTTGTATGTTTAACCTGACTTCTATACAATGACAGTGCTGTGTGTGTTTAACCTGACTCACTTCTATACAGTGACAGTGTTGTGTGTTTAAATATAAGTTTGTTTTTTTTTACATTTTATTCATATATATATATATATATATATATATATATATATATATATATATATATATATATATCATTAACAACAGCCTTTTCCCCGCACCCACGAGTTATAAGTTATTGGCGGGTTCCTGTGTGCAGTTTTGCCTCTTAACAACTTAGGCATCCTCACGCATACTATTTGAAGGGTGTTCTTTCTAAATCAATAATTATCCATCTGGGAAAACCCTTAAGTCCCACCCCCATCCTTGAAAATGGCTCCCGGCCCCTTAAAACAACACCAGAGCTTGGGCGTGCATCCTGAACTGAGTGCTGGCTATTCGGCGTACCACGACTCTCCTAAGGATACATTGCCCGGTTGGTCTATCACCAGGCCGCCACTGTGCTTGTATTATTTAGGCCAGTGCAAACAACAGCTGAATATTGAAAAGAATATGTCGTAAGTAATTTAACGGATACATTTTTTTTTAAAGTAATATTGGATCAAAGAGGTGACATCAAAGACAACGTTATGTTTTTGTAGAACAATATGACAAAGGGACTGAAAGGGGTGACTGAATGGCTTTGTTATTAAGTGCGTCAGACATCAGGGTATCCCTGTGGTCTATTAGGATAACCCAGGGGTCGGCAACCATTTCAGACGGAAGAGACAAAAGTTATAATTTAAAGTTTTCTCAGTTTTTTAAAGAGCCACTAAAATTGTTGTTTCAATATTGTGGTATTTGATAAGGCCGCAATTTAACATCGAAAGAGCCACATGCGGCTCGCGAGTCGTCGGTTGCCGACCCCTGGGATAACCAATGAAAATATAAATGTCGGTCTGATTACCAACAATGATGGCAGTGCCGAACCTAGGGATTTGGGGCCCCGGGGCTTGGCCTCTTTGGGGGCCCCTGCTTTTTGGCATTCGACATCATGACACGAGATAATGTAGGCCTACTTAATATTTAATGTAAAAAATTGGGGGGGGGACCCCTCTCAAGCTGGGGCCCGGGGGGACTTTCGAATTTGGACCCTCCCCCACCCTAGGTACGCCTCTGAATGATGGGCTGGGCTAATTGGTAGCAAATAGTAAGTGTTCGAATGTTCACTAAATACATAGTTTCTAAGAAATTCTGAGTTGCTTGCAGTCAGGCGTAATTAGATTTGTGGATTACACATTTTACATTGTATATGTTTTTTTTTGTGTGCATATAACCCAGAGCTGAGCTGTACTGTGTGTGTTAAATGTCATCCACACCTGTGCCACCTCTCGTTCCTCTACAGTCGGCCCCGTAGCAAACTTCACTGGTTTTATCCCACCTTGCAGATTACACAACGCGTCTGTCCGTCAAATTTCGATTACTACAGCCACACGGTGGCCATTTAAATCTAATACTTTAGTTATTACTAGTTGCAAGTACCCGGCTTTGCCCGGGTTTATAATAAGGTTTTCTGTTTATCTTTTGTTTTCTCCCTACCCCCTCTCTCCCTCCCTCCCCCCCTCTCTCCCTCCTTACCCCCTCTCTCCCTTTCTCTTTCCCTCCCTCCCTTTCTCCCTCCCTCCCTAACTCTACCATCTCCCTCTCTCTCCCTATCTCCCTCCCTCCTTCTCTCACCCCCGTCCCCCCTCTCTCCACCTTCCTCCCTTCCTCCTCCCCCTCTCTCCCTCCCTGCCCCCTCTCTCTCTTTATCTCTCACTTCCTCCCATTTCTCCTATCCTCTCTCTCCCCTCTATCTCCCTCCCTACTCCCTCCCTTCCTTTCTCTTTCCTTCCCTCTTCTCTCTCCAACCCTCCCTCTCCCTCCATCTCCCTCCCTACCATGAAAAAAAAACAACAATATTTTTTTTTCCCGTCCCTAGCCCTTTCTTCACCGTCCGTTCAATTACACATTCACTTGGTGCGCGATTTTTATTTATAGTGAAGGCGATCCCATACCGTGAATACTTTAATATAGTAAAATACTAAAATAATTAATTACAATTAAACTACGCATTGAGATTGTATTAATAATGTTAATAATGTCACAGAAACATTTTAATTAACGTATTTCGGTTTATTAAAGTGCACCTTTAATTTTAATCTTCCGAATACATAAAACGAAAGGTAAATAGATATGACTATTGATTTCATCATGTTTAAATTGGAGTTTCCGAGAGTTACCCCTCTTTTAAAAATGTATGATAGGGAAATGACGTCACAGAGGAATTTTTATCTATGGCGCCGTCGAGATTACTTTAATATAGTAAAATACTAAAATAATTAATTACAATTAAACTACCCATCGAGATGAAACGAAACATGTCCTATAACCTTTCCCATGTAATTATGTGTATGTGTAACAAATTTCACGTTATTTGGTTTTCTGGATCTTGAGTTATAAGGGAACAGACAGACAACAAATGCGTCTTATAAGTATAGAGATTCAAGGACGATCAATTCAACAAAATCTATTGTTACGGATTTTGACCGGTAAATTAATATATATGGAAAGGCGGGGTGGTCCCCCCGGGGGGGGGATGAGTGAGGATAATGACAATTTGTTAAGTGACAGTAATAATTAACTGGTGGAAGACGAAACAAATTAAGAAACTTCAAAAAATAATTAATAGTAAAGAAAAAAAAACAGGAATCACAATAAGCTATTGGTGTACGGTGACCTGACTTTTCTCAGTCAACCTGGGACTGTGTGGGCGGATGATCAAGCATACCCCCCCTCCCTCACCCCAGCGAGGGGAGATGGGGTGGGCGGGGAGTGAACTTAGCGGCAGGGCGCACAGGGAACATGGGCGAATAATCTATATAAATAAATAAAATGAATTTTGTTGTCTCCCAGTTTGTGAATTTCGAATTTACATGGCGACTAACTTAATTGTAAAGTACAGATATCGTCAAGCTGCTGTACGACACAGATACCGCCAAGCTACTATGTTCAAGTAATATTTGACGGAAATTTGAGGTAAAAAAAAATTACTATAAAAATGTTAGTTAACATTAAAACTGTCTAATGTTTTTAAATTAAAAAAAATATCGGGACTATAGCTGATGAAATACCACATTCTCAAACAAAATCTTTAATTGGCATGCCATCTTAAATTTATTAAGCACTTTGAGTCAGACAAACGTTTTGACTAAATTCACTCGAGCGGTGGTCCTCAAACAAATGGTACTGGGCCGCCCAAGAAACATTGAATTATTTCATTTTTTTTATTTCTTTCTTTCGTAGCGTTGTAAATCAAAACAATGTAAAATAAAAATAATCAAGACACCTCGCCACTCCCAAGCGGGCCGCGGTGAAATTATCAAACGTAGACCGGTCCGCGGCGAGAAAAAGTTTGGGGACCACTGTACTTGAGTACTTTTTATTTTACCAACATTAGAATGAAGCGGTATAATCAGTGGCATCACTGGGGCTGGGGGTGACACCAAAATGAACAGTTGTAAATTTCATAGGAGAAAGAACTCGGTCTAGTTGGGTTTTATTATAACCGATCATAGCTGAAAACACGAGCAGTAGCACAGGGTGCCATGACGCAGGGCGTCTGGAGCTTTAGAAAATGAATAAAATTCAAAGATGTTTGGATCAACCTTAAACAATACAATTATAAACTATTCTCTATTGTCTAGTGCAGGGAAATACGAAATATATCCCATTGTCCATGGTATTAATGGAGGACACCCCGAGTTTTCCACACCGGGTGACACCAACCATAGTGACACCTTTGGTTATAATGTTATATTTGCAAGTATTTTTTTTTTAAAAAAAGCTTGGAAATGGTATATAAAACCAATTCAATGTCTGAATATCGAGCTTACTAGGCGAATGACTTTCTACAATGGGCTGCAAATACGTTTATTTAAATTAAAAGCATGCTCTGCTAAGCGGTGTAAAAGTATTTATAGCAATTTAAAGTATGACTTTCATAAGCAGGTTATAGTTATACTAGTTGCAAGTACCCGGCTTTGCCCGGGTTTAAAATAAGGTTTTCTGTTTACCTTCTGTTTTCTCCCTACCCCATCTCTCCCTTCCTCTCTCTCTCCCTCCCTCCCTCCCCCTCTCTCCCTTTCCCTCCCTCCCTTTCCCTCCCTCTCTCGCCGTCCCTCTCCATCTCCCTCTCTCCCCTCTCCCCCCTTCTCTCCCACCGTCCATCCTCCCTCTCTCATCCTTCCCTCCTCTCCCTCCCTGCCCCCTCTTTCTCTTTATCTCTTCCTCCCATTTCTTCCATCCTCTCCCTCTCTCCTTCCCTCCCCTCTCTCCCTCCCTAACCCCTCTCTCCCTCCTTTCTCCCTTTCCCCTTTCCACCTCTCTATCTCCCTCCCCCTCTCTCCCCCTCCCCATCTCCCCCTTCCTCCCTCCCTCATTCCCTCTCTCGCCCTCCCTGCCCCCTCACTCTTTATCTCTCTCTCTCCCTCCCTCTCTCCCTCCCTTTCTCTCCCCCTGCTCCCTCTCCCATCTCCCTCTCCCCCTGCTCCCTCTCCCCTCTCCCTCTCCTTTCTCCCCCTGTCCATCCCCCGTCTCTCCCCCTCCCCTTCCTCCCTCCTACCCTCCTTTCCTCTCTCTCCCCCTGCCCCCCTCTCTCTCTCTCTCTTTATCTCTCTCTCCCTCTCTCTCTCTCTCTCTCTCTCTCTCTCTCTCTATATATATATATATATATATATATATATATATATATATACTTACTTATAATGGCTTCACACTTCTTCTAAAATCCTTCTTCATTTCTTCATTCCTTTACCTTCCTCAAACTGTACAAATCAGGGAGCATGAAAAAACATCAACAATTCTTTGCATCACAAAGGCACAATACAGCACCAGCGCGCAAGTTCTATTCGATCATCGGGAAATGACGTCACATAAGAATTTTATTTATGGCGTTGTCGAGATTACTTTAATATAGTAAAATACTAAAATAAAAAAAAAATAATTACAATTAAACTACCCATCGAGATGAAACGAAACCTGTCCTATAACCTTCCCCATGTAATTATGTGTATGTGTAACAAATTTCACGTTATTTGGTTGTCTGGATCTTGAGTTATAAGGGAACAGATAGACAGACAGACAGCAAATGCCTCTTATAAGTATAGAGATGTACGAATTTTTTTTTATTTAAACAGTGCGAACAAGATAAAGTTTTTATAATTAACAGTAATTCACGATCTGACATCATACTGGACACAAATTTACTTGGAATCAAAATGGGAGTTGGAAAAATGTATGTAGTTTGGGGGCAAATGGCTATTAAGACGGCTGTGGTTACGTGTTTGGAACTCATCGTTAAAGGGTTCCAGGACTTTTCGACCTCGGACAGTTCGACCCCGCCATACTTCGACCCGCCATACTTCGACCCCGCCATACTTCGACCCCGACTATTCGACCCCGTCAACTGATAAAAATAATATTTGAATTATTATTTCTTTGTTTTAAATATGTTTATTAACTTTGTTCAACATGTGTTTAATTGTTAAAGATATTTGTATGTTTTATTTCAAATGTGTGTTTTAATTGTTTCAATTTTTTTTGTTTTAATTTGTATAAATGTGCGTTTTAGTTTTCGTGATGTCTTATCAATAGACACAAGTTGTGTGATTATGTGACGTAATTTTTACACTCAACAAATCTCTCTCCCCCCCTTTTTTTATTATAACCCAGCTCTGATAAGCAAAGACGCAAATGTAGTAAGTGTTGCCAGACAGGTATAATACAGGTATAATAATGATGTACAGATAAGTCAGCAGGTAAACGTTACACTGAACCCATCCACCTTGGATATTAGTCACTTACGTCATTTGTGCCAGTGGCTAGAGTAGACACAAACCATTGGTCAATGAAGTGTATGTAAGATATATTGTCGGTCTTTAAAAACTTTTGAACGTGCTCAGAGCATCAGAACTCAAAATTTACGGAAACACATATTTTAAACAACCAAAAGACATATTTTAAACAAAATCAATACCATATAAATATTTTAAACAATTATACACATGTTGAACAAAGTTAATAAACATATTCAAAACAAAGAAATAATAATTCCAATATTATTTTATCAGTTGACGGGGTCGAATAGTCCGGGGTCGAACTGTCCCGGGGTCGAAAAGTCCGGCCACCCGTTAAAGGAACCTCACAGAATCGTACGATGACCCTGATAGACGTTCAAGTACTTCACGTACTTTTGCTCGTTGAGATAGTTCTCGGCTCCTAACGAAATATTCATACTTGTTTTGGGATACACGCCTTTCACCTTTTTAAACCGAAATTCTCACAGAGCCGAAGCAATAAGATAGGCAAACGAGGCGGCCTGACTAAGGCCCTGACTGCTAAAGGGGCCCATTGTGAGGATGTATAGACCCATTGTGAGGATGTTTAGACCCATTGTGAGGATGTTTAGACACATTGTGAGGATGTTTATTTGATAGTCACGAAGACGGGAAATCTGAGCATAAATCAAAAGATTTCGTTTGAGATTGTCAGATAAGGGAGGGAGCCCAGTTTTCAAATATTACTAGGGGGCCCAGTATTTGCCAGCGCGGTCTTAAACATCGTTTTTGCCAAGTGCCCCTAGGTTACCTTTGCATTGGACCCCCACCCCAATTTACATCAAACATATCTCCCCCCCCCCACCACCAAAAAAAAACCAAAACAAACAACACACACACAAACAAACAAATAACAACAAACTGCAAAGCATTATGCTAACAATATTTCTCTGCCATAAAAGTAGTTTTAAAAATAGGGCAACATTAAAAATAATGGCATGTAAATCGGCGCAATAAATATTTATGGTCGTTCAAGATAAGGTTATGGCAGAGCCTCCGCTATCGTGAAACAACCTTGATAAATGTCACGTGTCACTGGTTATCCCCCCTCCCCCACCATTAGGTCATCTCCCCATAACCGATAACACAGGGGATACTTTCCAAAAGTTGACCAGCGCCAACCCAAAACATCGTTAAACGGGGCAATATTTGCTTGTAAAAAAGGGGAAAAGCGTGCATGACATTAAAGCTGAACAGCGTTGAACGGAACAAATATTTTTTGTTTTATCATGTTGCGGGCAAATCAATTTTCTTGAAATTTCCTTCTGACAATTATTTAGACAGCATTGTTCTTAGAGGCATGGATAAAAAAAAAATAAAAATGTTTAACTTGCTAATTAGGCTTAGCAGCAGTAGCCTAACTATCAATAGTGGCGCTCAGACCCTATAAATGCCTCCTCGTTTCCGTGCCAAACTGATGAAAACTGACCGCGCCCTTTGTCCCTTCACAGTTAGGCCACTGCCTAGATATCTTTTTGTGTAAAAGGGGAAGGGGTTTTGGGGGTAATAGTTTTATATCATTCAATAGATCTCGGTCAGTGAGAATCACCAAAGACTGACTAAAAATATCAACATTAAAAATAAAATTTGTCGTCTTAGTGCGCGTTATCTCATTCCAGTCAATCGCTGATGTAATGTTGCACCATGAAGTTAATTACGTTACACTTAGTTGTTGTTACACTTTCTGACACATCGCAGGGAACTCGTGCCCAGATGTGTAGTCGCTGTGTAAACAATTGCTCCACTCGATCAATGGCAGTGGTTCACTTTAAAGAGTCAGCGAAAAGAGAAAGGCGAAAAGTGTAACAATGACGTAGGCACTTTGGAAGGAAAAAAAAAAAGCCTTTCACTATATAAATGCCTCCTCGCTCTGTCCGACTGCTCAGTACTTTGTGGTTTTGTGATAATGTTTTAAAAAAACATAAGTTATGGAGAAAATATCTTGTTTTGACTCTTATACTGATGTAACTGTTTTTTTTAAGGATCGATAGAGCAATCAATATCAAAACCTCAAAGTGATCAATAACTGTTCTCAATTACGCCTAAACCATCGATGTAGGTTAACCTTATCAGTAAAATAAGGAATTGAAGTAATATTTTTTTTTACAAGTTCAGTTCGGTTAATTAAACAAAGGTAAGTGAGTGTTTTATTTAATGAAAGTTATTCGCAATTTATATTTGATATAATTATTTATGCATTACCCCCCCCCCCCATTTTAACTTTACTGTAGTTGATTTTTTTAAAATGCAATTTACATTTTAGTGAAGTTTTTTTTTTTATAATAATGTCAAAGGTGTGTTAATTAATATAAAACAAATATGCGCTAAACAGTGAATATATATCATTGCTTTATCAAAGGAAGCTAATAGGGGCCAATAGTCCTTAATACCAGGATCATACGTAGAGTGACTAAACCTTCTTATGTTGATATATTTAGAAACTCTTAGGCCAAATAAAACTTTGCCTGAATGTTTGTTTCCTGCAATGTTATCTTTGTAATTATTTAAATGATAACCAAACATTAATCTACTTCTCATGAGTCTCATGTACATTGGATTTGCTACTTTTTTTATGTCAATAGTCCAATGTACATTTGTACTTGTGATGTTAACATACCTGCATTATTTCTTGTTCATTATCATCATGTGACTATAGAACATTGAAAGTGTACTGATAAAAAAAAAAAGAATTTTGACATCAGTTGTTTTGGCCAAACTTAGGGGGGGGGGTGTTTATTCAACAGGCTCTGTTTTTAAAAGCCATGTGACAAGGGAACATTGTTTAGTCAACTTTAGGATTTTTTTTTCTGAACAGATGATAACTACACATTGTGTAGATAAGTGCGGGGTTTTTTTTGGGGGGGGGGGGGGAGGGGCAATCAGTGACCTGAAGTTTAATTAATTTATGCCATATAATTATTATACATGCTGGCAATATGAAAGTTAATAAAATTTTCTCGCCACAAATACATCAAGTACGAGTATCATGTACAAAATTTACTCAAGTATCTATGATGGGAAAGAAGTAACTTCCTTCAGTAAATGACATATTCCGTAAATGACACATTCAGTAAATTATACATTCAGTAAATGACATATTCGTATTGGGTGAAATACGTCTTGAGGCATCTACTTGAGTTTATCTTTAAAATTAATTAGCGTCAGGGGCGTATTTAAGGGCGGGTGCACCCCTGGGGTTGGTTGAGTCCCGCAGAGCTCGACCTTAAACCCTTTTATATGGGGGACCAAATATTTTCTTCTGTGCAGGGGGCCTCACCTGATCCAAGTCTTCCTCTGAAAAGCGTACATGTTAACATTACGTTCATAACTTTAAAACAGAGCCGAATTAACCCGAACACACAAAAACGTGATTTTAGTTATGTGGATGTTGTGAGTCCGTAAACACGGTTACTGGTGAATTCATAATAAGACCAATACCAGTTATCTATGTGTCCATCGTAAACTAGAGGTCCTAGACCGGTGTTTCGAAAAGTAAGACGAACACCCTCAAATTATGTACACCAATGATTTTCATACTAAACGCAGCCCCTCCCCCCCTCCATATATAGAGCTGATACTGTTTATGTACTGATAATACAAACGTTTCTAAACACTTTCCTGTCGACAGATTAAACTTATTGATACAACATATACAACATGTGCGCTTCCGTAAGATAGTGTCTAGTTATGATTACTGTAATTTAAAAAAAAAAGTTGTTTTGGTCTTAATGTTTGTTCTTGGCTAAAATCTTTTTCTCTTCTGTCTGTGACATTGGTTCTCCAAGTGTGGCTCTCGACCCAGGATCGCAGCAAGGGGGAGGCAACACGAATACTTAGAATTGGTTGCCCCACCGATTTCACAATTTATTTGTATTTAATTTCGCGTGAAAGTTGGGCCCTTGTTGTCATAGTTTGATTCTAGGGCCCCATAATTCCCAGCTGCTGCCCTGTGCGACCCACAGATGTGCTGCGGACGAATTTTAGGTGCGTCGCGGCAAAATTTTTAAATATTAATTGATCGAGAATGTGTTTGCGTCTCTATTTCTCTCTACACGTATGTTACATAGAAACGTCTCCATTTCTCTCCACATGCATGTTACATAGAAACGTCTCCATTTCTCTCCACATGCATGTTACATAGAAACGTTTCTATTTCTCTCTACATGTATGTTACTGTTGATGATGTAGATCAGTAGTGCCGTGACGTAAGCGGCAGGAATGTAACTTCGCGGAGTGAGACCAACATGGCGGAATGTCAAATAAATACACATGTTGATACTATGAGTGTTTTACTTTGTTTATTTCGGCCATATTAACATGGTAGCACGAGTGAAACAGCTGGAGCTGCAAAGGTAAACCTAGAACGCAAGAATATTTCTAGGAAGATATTATAGAACTTTGTTATTGGTAAATTGAAATTAAAATAGCAACAAAACAAGATGGAACAGAATTTCCATCCACCAGAGAAATTGGAACTGTTTGACGGAAACGTCGGCGAAAATTTCCGACGATGGAAAAGACAGCTCCAGGTATACATGGAAGCGATCGGTGCCAACGGAAAAAGTAAGGCACAGCAGGTTGCAATAATGCTTCAGTGCGCGGGACCGCAGACAATCGAAGTATTCGATCAACTCGAGTTCGACACAGAAGATGATAAAAAGAACCCTGAGAAAGTATTGGACAGGATTGGTGAATACTGCACACCAAGGAAAAACGAAGTTTTAGAGACATATCGATTCTGGAGTGTGCGGTATGAGACACCGTTCAGAACATTTCTGTCTAATATCCGACAAAAGGTTGATCAGTGCAACTTCAAGGAGAAGGATAGAATGATCAGAGACAAAATAGTATTCTCAGTACCCAAAGAAGTGCAGGAACGATTGCTTAGACAGTGGGAACTGAATTTGAAGCAAGCTATAGAAATTTGCCAGGTCTCGGAGGCGACAAAAGAGGGAATAAAGGAGATGACTGAAAAGGCGGAAACATTGATAGAAAAAGTGGAAGCTAGGCCACAGAGAGAAGAACGCTACCGACAGCAGAAGCTGAGCGCTGGTGGTGTGGCAAGGGAGTGTCGATACTGTGGACGAAACCACGAAAAGTCCAAAGAAGCCTGTGCGGCATGGGGGAAATGCTGCAATAAGTGCGGCAAGAAAAACCACTTCGCACGAAAATGTTTGACAGTCAACTATTTGGGTAATAGTCCAGAGGATGATCAGTGGTCTGATAATGACGACCTCAGATTAAATGGCGTATATAAAGGCAGGGACAGAATGACGGTGGTCATGGAGGTAAGGCGAAAAATGGTCAGGTTCCAGGTAGACACAGGGGCTGATGTAAACACCATTTGTGAGAAATATGTTCCACCACAGAACATTCGACAAACGAGACAAGTCTTGTCAATGTGGAACAAGACAAAGCTGGTCCCAGTTGGAGAAGCCACTCTGAAACTGCGAAACCCGAGATCAGGAAAAGAACACCACGTTGATTTCACAGTGGTAGAGGATGAGCTCACATGTCTCATAGGGTTCAAAACAGCACTCGCACTAGGCTTGGTGAAAGTAAACAAGGAAGAGTTCATAGCCCGAGTGACTGTTGGGGAACCAGAGGATCTGGGGGACCTTGGGACTGCATCACTAACAGTAGACCCCACGGTAAAGCCAAAGGTACTACCCTGCAGACGTGTACCATTTGCACTGAAAGAGAAAGTCAAAAAAGAGCTAGAAACACTGGTAAACAGAGGCATACTAACACAGGTTGAGGAGCCTACCGACTGGGTCAGCCAGATGGCATTGGTGGAGAAGACAGATGGATCGTTGATAATTTGTATTGACCCACAACCACTTAATACGGCTCTCCGCAGGGAGCATTATAAACTGCCGACACTAGAAGATGTCCTGCCGGAGTTTCAGGATGCAAAGGTCTTCTCAAGAGTAGACCTTAAAGAAGCGTTCTACCACATTAAATTAAATAAGAAATCCAGCAAATTAACAACTATGATTACGCCGTTTGGGAGATTTCGATGGAACAGACTGCCTTTTGGACTTTCAGTCAGCAGTGAACTTTTCCAAAGAAGGCTAACTCAAGCATTAGAAGGGTTACCAGGTTGTGTCAACGTGGCAGATGACATTCAGACAAAGAGGCAGAAACAAATCATGACGAGAATTTCAAGAAACTACAAGAAAGATGTAGAACAAGAAACATCAAACTAAATGATAAGAAAACCATCCAGAGAGTCCAGGAAATAACATTCATGGGGCATGTTATTGGGAAAGAAAGGGTCAAAGTAGATCCGAAAAAGGTAGAAGCCATCAATAATCTGTCTGAACCTAGAGACGTTCAAGGGGTCAGAAGGCTATGTGGAATGGTACAATACCTTAGCAGATTTCTGGAAGATATGTCACAAACAATGAAGCCGATTTGTGAGTTATTAAAAAAGAACAAAAAATTCCACTGGTCCGACGAGTGCAAAAGGGCCTTTGAGTGCGTCAAAAGACAAATGTCAAATGTGCCTGTGCTAAGATTCTATGACCCGAACCAGAAACTCGAGCTACAAGTCGATAGTAGCAAAGATGCATTAGGGTGTGTCCTCATGCAGAGAGGGCAACCAATAGAGTTTGCTTCAAGAATGCTGACCGAGGCAGAGATGAAATGGGCACAAATCGAAAAAGAAATGCTTGCAGTGGTGTATGGGCTAGAGAAGTTTGACCAATATGTGTATGGACGAGAAGTGGTCATTTTCAATGACCACAAACCACTGAAGAATATCGTGGAGAAACCTCTAAGTGAAGCGCCATTACGACTACAAAAACTTTTACTAAGAGCAAACAGATATGATTTTAAATTCATATGGACCGAGGGATCAAAAATAGAAATGGCCGACTATTTGTCACGCCCCATAATAGAGCCTACACAGAAGGACACAAAAGCAGAAGAAAAAGGCAACAAAGTTTTCAATATAGGACACACGTTGGATGGCAGTCATGATAAACTGATCGACAGAGTGAGAGAGGAGACTATGAAGGATGAAGTGTCTGGAAAACTTAAAATGCTGATTGCAGAGGGATGGCCCAAATCAAAGACTGGCCTTCCGGCAGGAGTCTTGCCATATTTTGAATACAGAGACATGATTTCAGTTAGAGATGACATCGTGTGCAAAGGACAGCAAATAATTATTCCAGCCTGCCTCAGGAAGGGAATAAAAGCCAAATTACATGCTGCACATCTGGCCTACGACAGTATGATAAGGAGAGCAAGGGACAGTGTGTTCTGGCCAGGAATGAAGAATGAGATCAAACAAATGGCAAACGAATGTGATGAATGTCAGAGGTTAAAACCCAAGAACAGCAAAGAGACACTGATACAGCACGAAGAAGAACAGGCTTGGGACAAAGTGGGGTCTGATATAATGGAACTGAAGGGTCAGAGATATTTAGTGACAGTCGACTATCTTTCAAACTACATAGAGGTCGATAAGTTGAGAACGGCGACAGCAACAGAGATAATCAGAAAATTAAAATCGCATTTTGCTAGGTATGGGATACCAAAAACAATTGTATCGGACTCGGGGTCACAATACGTGTCCCGAGAGTTTCGGCATTGCTTGGACAAATGGAACATCCAACATGTACGGTCTGACCCGGGACACCATAAGGCCAATGGAAAAGTAGAAGCAGCAGTAAAGATCGTTAAGCAGATAATGATTAAGACTGATAACAGAAAAGAAGACATTTATGAAGCATTATTAGACTTGCGAAACACACCGAAGCAAGACTCGGGATTAAGTCCGGCACAGATAGTGTTCGGGCGGGAAGTCAGAACTATGATCCCCTCGATCAGACGGGAGAGAAAACATGAAAATTTGCAAAACAGAAAGGACGCATACAAAAAGAGGGTGAAAAGATACTATAATCGGACAGCCAGAGATTTGCCGACAATGCAGCAGGGTCAAGAGGTATATTACCAAAACCCAGAAAAGCCGGGTTGGAAACCTGGAAGAGTCATGAGATTCGACGGAGGGAGACGATACAGAGTGCAAGGCGAAGACGGTGGTGTGTACACACGAAACAGAGTCCATTTACGACCGAGGGCAACACCAATAATGAAAGACGACGATTGGTGGCCTGAATTAAGGACTGGAACAGACACACAAGGAGACGGACCAGAAAGACCAGTAGCGGTCGACCACACTCCTCGGTCACCTGGCACACCAGGGAACATCAAAGTCGCCTGTGATGGCCAGAGATTCCACAAGGCCAAGGAGAGAAGGAAAAAGGCCAAAATGGCTAAGTGACTATGAGACTTCGTAAAACTCAATTGCTGTATAATACGACTCCGAAATTTTGTAATTGTTTAGTAGTTCATATTGATTTATTTTAATTGTTTCTATGTTCAGTTGATTTCAAGCATGTTAAGGAAAGGAGGGTGTTGATGATGTAGATCAGTAGTGCCGTGACGTAAGCGGCAGGAATGTAACTTCGCGGAGTGAGACCAACATGGCGGAATGTCAAATAAATACACATGTTGATACTATGAGTGTTTTACTTTGTTTATTTCGGCCATATTAACAGTTACAACACTAAACGTTTGTTAATCTGCTAAGTAAAGGTAGTAAATCTATGTACAAAGTTAATGACGCTTATGTTTTTATTTCTTGTATCGTAGTTCCTCTATAAGTGGATCGCGAAATGAAAAAAAAAGTTTTCATAGTAGGTCACTAAACTTAAGAGTTTGAGAACTGCTGGTCTAGATTACAAATGACAATGCGAAAATAAAAACCGACCCAGATCGAACACATAAATCTTAAAGATTTAAAACACACGGACTGTTGCGTTGAAGCTTTTTGTAGCGGATTTACCATTATCACTTGAACACAATCTTTCAAAGCTTTCACTCAATAAATAATTAATTAAATCATTGCTTTTCAGAATAAAAGAGAAATCAAAGTGCATTGATTCCTTACAATTGAAGAGTTTTAAAATCATTACTTGTGTCAATTGATAAAGAAGAATATAAAGTAGGAATAGGAAAGTGGGGCGGGTACATCTTTATCAGTGCGTCAGTAAGACACAAGGAAATCAGTCACCACCCAATACATGTCCGATAAGCTGTTGTGTCACCATTTTGTGACTGACTCGTCGAGTTCAAGCCCATACCCCCCCCCTCCTTCCTTTATGTAGCAGTACATACTTTGACTTGCATGCTAAAGCTGTGTTAAAATCTAGAACCAGAACCAACTACTTCAAAACTTGATTAAAAAAAAAAGAAAGGGAGGGGACAGCACAGTCGTGATTTATTTTTCATGGATCTGTGAACTGTGGATCTTCGGGGAATGTTGATTTGCCGTAACACAATAAAATAATTGAACAAAATCATAGTACTATTTTTTTTTTAAAAATCACATCTTTTTAAAACCATCTTGCAACTCAAAAGGTATTTATAAATTCGAAAAAAAAAATCTTTTTATTGACTGTTCTAGCCATAAGGAAGGGCTATTTGAAAATTTGCTCATTATTTTTCCTACTAAGGAATACTGTGCCAAATATTTTTTAGGCCCAACATTTGAAGTTAAAAAAGAAAAAAGTAGACTTTTATCCATAAAATAATTTTGTTTATAACACCATTGTTGTGGAGTGCTTCACGTATGTTGATATGTCTCGATTATTCTATCCTCCGTAGCAAAGGTGTTAGCAGTGCGACTGTTACTCAGACAACACTCTGGTGTAGCATAGGTGTTAGCAGTACGACTGGTACTCAGACAACACTCTGGTGTAGCAAAGGTGTTAGCAGTACGACTGTTACTCAGACAACACTCTGGTGTAGCATAGGTGTTAACAAACAGTACGACTGTTACTCAGAACAATCAACGGAACAAAATGCGTTAATACAACTTTTTGCATTGACTCACACAATAATTCATTACAAATGTGGTATCTCAATACAGTGAAATCACTTTGCCTATGCTTTAACCCAGTGGTCCGCAAACCCGGGGCCACGGACCGGTACCGGTCTGTGGAACGAATGTTACTGGGCCGCCCAAGAAACATTAAATTATTTCCTTTTTAATTATCTATCTCGTGATTGTGCGAATCCCCATGGACGAGAAATAATCAACGCCTCTCACCCAATGTTCCCTCTAAGGTGTGGTATGAAGTGAGCAAAAAATTTTGTCTCTGAGCGATATTTTGTTTGAGGCCAAAATTTGTGAGCGATTTAAGCGATGTCGTCCGTCGGAGTGAGCGATCGTACGTGTAGCATAAGCGACGCTCTGAATTCGTGTGAGCGATCGCTCACGCGCTCAGCTTAGCGGGAACATTGCTCTCACCCCCCATCCTCTCACGTTGACTGGTCCGTGGCGAGAAAAAGGTTGGGGTCCGCTGCTCTATCCAACAATAAATGAGAGTGTAGGGATTCTAATCATGTCCGAGATTCTCCTACTGTCTACCCACTTCAAGCGTTCACCGTCTCTCAACGAATCCTATGCCATCTAGTTGATCAGTCAGATCGCCATGTCATATGCTCGTCTCCAGCCCCCGTAGCCCCCCCCCCCTTACCGTTGAAAAAAGAAGAAAAGAGGAAAAAATAAAGAAAAAGTACAGGTGCCCCCCCTTGCTGGGCATTGGTGCCCCCCCTGCTGACTTTGACCTGGCTATGGGCCTGCTCGTCTCTACTGCCATATCCTCGACTTATACTCGCTAAGCTCTACCTTCATTATTCAAGTCCAAACATGGATACGATCCTATAAACCAGTGGTCCCCAACCCCGCTGTACCGGCCCGCGGATCAAATGGTACTGGGCCGCCCAAGAAACATTTAAATTTTCCTTTTTATTTTTATTTATTTCCCTTATAACATTGTAAATAAAAAAAAATCTAAAATATAAATAATCACCCCCCCCCCCACTCCAAGCGGGCCGCGGTGAAATTATCAAACGTTGACCGGTACGCTGGGAGAGATAAGGTTGGGGACTACTGCTATAAACCACTAATTTAACTTTTTTTAATCCGCTTTTTTATCCCACCGTAGCAGAGTGTAAAATGTTGGCCTTGCAGGAAGACATTGGTTGGCTAAGTGACTAGCTGAAATATAAACCCGTATCATACAGCAAGCATCAGACGTTCTCACGAGAGAAGCGACACCGATGAGAAATAAAGAAATTTGTAGGTTATTGTGAAAGTGCCCTCCGTGTCTCCCGTGGTGCCTCCAAGGACATTACACTCACGGTTGTGGTTTAGGGATGAAAGAAGGGCACTATAAATCCGAACATTGTCCCCATTTAAAGGGGCCATTTTATTTTCACAAAGTGAGCGGCTGCTCGTGCGGGTAAAGCGCTCAACTGTCGTTAAAGCGCTCAACTGTCGACCTTAGTGTATGGTGGGGATGAAAGCAGGAAACCATAAAAACCTATAAGTGGTTTACAGGAACTAAGAGATTTTATCTCATATTTTAGGGACATCACGCACGCCTAGTCAATATCCTCCTTTATTCGTTTTTTTTTTCTTGTTTGTTCATGAATCCTCATTTCCCGAGAATTTGATTATTACACGTTTGGGGACATTTCCACCCATTTTATCAACCCGTGCTGTTAATAGTGCTGCCAGACTTACTAACTTGTGGATATTACTAAGACATTTTATTTGGAGTATAGTATATAAAGTCTTGTACTTCTTCATTAATTGTAAGTTGTTTTTCGCATGTAAAACAGGTGATTAGAATCAAGTCTACCAGCTTTTGACGAAATTTATCAAGATGAGGGAAGAAAGTGGTGTTGCACTTACCAAAGTATCCAAACACATTTCTGACACAGGTGGCAGCTCTAATATAATGCGTCGGGAGAATCTTAGTGTCTCAGAAATCAATGGTCACATAAACAATGGCGACTTACCACAATCAAGCGATTCAGTAGATGACAGCAAAGCAAGGAAGAAGAATAAAAGAATCGGTTGCTGTGGTGGAGGGGGAGATGGAGGCGACGATAGAGAGATGATAGGAATCACTAAACTGGTAAGTTAAACAGTGCCGTCAATGTTAAACAGTACCGTCTATGTCAAACAGTACCGTCTATGTTCAACATAGTCACCTATGTTAAACTAAAATCGTCTATGTTAAACAATATGTCGGCTGTGTTAAACAATATCGCCTTCGTTAAACAATATCGCCTTCGTTAAGTTAAACAATATAGTCTATGTTAAACAGCATCACTTTTGTTAAAATATGGACTCTGTTAAACTGTCAGAGGCGTACCTAGCGTGGGGGAGGGGGGGTCCAAATTCGAAAGTCCCCCCAGGCCCCAGCTTGAGAGGGGCCCCACAATTTTTTTTATATTAAATGTATTAGCTCATGTCACGGTGTCAAAGGTCAAAATACAGGGGCCCCCAAAGGGGTAAAGCCCTAGGTTGGGCACTGTAAACTGTAGTGCCTATTTTAAACTGTACCACTTATATTAAATAGTATCACCTTTGTTAAATAGTATCATCTATGTTAAACACTATTGCCTATGTTAAACTGTATAGCTTATGTTAAAAGGTATTGCTAATATTAAAAAAAGTATCGTCTATGTTAAAAAGTATCGCCTATGATAAACAGTATTGCCTATAAAAATATTCTTATTTTTCAATGTATCTTTTTAAAAATGCTAAATTCTATTTCAACTTAATCTTCTACTTCAAAAGTTGTTGTTTTTTTTACTTTTGTATAAGTAGACCTAATCTTGTGTGATAAATCATGATGCATTCTTTTTTATACTGAATAATTATTATTGCATCAAATGACTAAAATGATAATTTATGAAAAAGATACTCTCATAATGAGTCATATAGCATTCAAGCTCATGATAAAAGTAACTTAATTTTTTTATGTACCCAAATATGAAAAAAAAAACCTTTACAAAGCATTGGGACTGCTTTTAATTTACACATTTAAATTTACAAATAAAGCTTGTAATACTAAACTTTAATCATTTAACGTTAAATGTCATTAGTTCAAAGTTGAGAGTCTAAAATGTCATTAATATTTCGATGCCTTATTAAAAATAATATTAGTAAAGTTGTAATGTTCTCAGTTCCAGTTTGCTACCTGTTTTGACATATTCCTGATGGTGATTGGTACTATTGGAGCCGCTGCTCTAGGAACAGCATTTCCAATCAATGTTGCCACTTTTGGAGATGTCATTGATGTGTTTGTTGATAATGACAGAAATAAGTACGTATTTTAGTCGATTTTTATTGGCTAGTTGTAAACTAATTATTGGCTAATATGTTAACATTTTTCTTATAAGGATTGTCTAGGATTGCGATTTTGCAATTTCAAGAAATGTGTTAAATTTAATGTAGAAAAAAAATGCTATGCTTTTATATTAGCCCATTTTTTAAAAATCAAAATTATTATCTAGAATGATGAACATAACAAATTCAAAACCCATACAAGATGAAATTCTGCCATTTGTTTATCAGTTTATTGGCATTGGAGTTGGTGCTTTCATTACTGGATACTTTGGAGTAAGTTGTTGGCAATGGGCAGCAGAACGACAAGTAAGTCATTCAAAATATTTTTCAGCTTTTACACCTCATACTATTTTTAAATGACTTATGTTTTATAACAGTTAATAAAAGTTAATTTTTCTCCTTTGCTAGAAAAATGTTATATCACTTTCAATTGAATCATTTGCCTTAATTGCACAGGTTACAACAATGCGTAAGAAATTTTTTTATTCTGTTTTGAGACAAGACATTGGATGGTTTGATGTGCATGAAGCAGGGGAGATAAGCAGTAAATTTTCCGAGTAAGAATTTTAAAGTGATTGAATTCATGTTTCAGCATTAAAATAAATAATATGTATACATGTATATATATATATTAATTAATTTATATCTATAAGTGTGCTTAATTAAATCTTTATTTTTTTTTAGAGATATTAGTAAAATAGCGGAAGGTATGGGAGACAAAATGGCTGTCTTTATCCAGTGGGTCACTACATGGCTAGCTGCTTATATTATGGCTTTTACTCGTTCATGGAAGTTAACTCTTGCAGTTATAATAATAAGTCCTCTTCTTATAACGGTTGGAGCTGTTGTTGTAAGGGTAGGTGCATACAATATTTCTACTATTACAAATCTTTCTATAAATTTTGTCGAAATGAATTTCATTTTAATTAAATCTTATTGTAGGTGATGAGGAAAATGGCCAGTGAAGAAGCAAAAGCTTATGCCAAAGCTGGGGCTATTGCTGAGCAGGCTCTCAGAGCTATAAGAACTGTTCAAGCATTTCAAGGACAAGAAAAAGAAGTAGCCAAGTAATTAATTTTTCTTAATTGTAACATTAAATACAATCAAACCTCACTTTATGAGTAGCTTGTTTCATAGGTGTTTTGAAAAATGCGCAAAATTTTAACACAAAAATGTTCCTATATGCTATGTCCTGCAATAGCTTGGTCTTATGTTATGAGTAGTATCTGTATGAGAAGTATCTGCATAGTTTTATGTAATCATTACTGATCTGATGTTTTTTTCTTTCACATACGTAGTCTTGATCGGCTTGTTTCACTTGTGTATTCAACATCTGTTTGAGCATATACACATTCCACATATACTGTTTACTATATTATTGTTAAATGCTCTGAAGGAAAATCACAACAGCACAGGTGAAGGCTTAATAAAAACATAGCATTTAATAATCTTTTTACATTGAACAATTACAATGGCCACTATTCCACACTGATGACATCATCATCACTACTCTGCTGCTCTTGTGTCACACAGTCACTTCTTTCAATTGTAATTTGTACATTGCACTGGTATACAGAATTCCCTATTCATAGTGCACCACCGAGGGCAAGGAGAGAGTTAAAACATTATAACTTTTGTTATACTACAGTAATTGTACTGCCATATTAGTCCCCATGAAGAAATAGATTGAGAAATCCATCTCTTCAAATGAATTTAGGTAGGTTTTCAAATGTGGGAAAACATCTTACAATTAAGAATAAGCTTTGTAAGTGATGAATATTTTTAATGACAATGTCATCCCACAATTGCACAAAATCCTTGCCAAAATACTGTAAAAGCAGTCATACCAGAAGCAAAAAAAGTCTCACAGAAGTATTGAATTCTATTTATTTATATTCAAACCATACACATATAATAAATTTACTCCTTTTTATGCATAAGAATATTTTTTATGACTTTCCATTCTTAATGGAAAATCTTATGATTTACAAGTGTTTTAAATGATATGAGTGTGAACTGAGGTTTGACAGTTTAAATAAACTCTAATTATTAAGTAAGAAATATGATTTATAATCATATCAACTGCTGTAATACTAAGAGAATTCTGAAAAATACAGTAAAATTTATATTTAAATGTGCAATGAATTTTTTACCTCTAGGTATGATGACAATTTGCAACTTGCTGTACAAGTTGCTAGCAAGAAAGGCCTTGCATTAGGCCTTGGAAATTCAATGATTTGGTTTCTACTTTTTCTTATGTTTTCCGGAGTCATGTGGTTTGGAATATACCTAATTCAAGAAGACAATATTAAGTCTGGTAAAATTTTACCAGTGAGTATTGTTTTATATATATTTTTTTCTTTTTAAATAACTAAATACGTGGAGATAGTGTAAAATTTATTTCAGTAATACTTACAAGAAATAATGTTGTTTTAAAAAATAATGTACTAATGTATTAGATTAAAAACTTTTAATATAAAGAAAAGAAATTTGAATAATTCATGCTGATAAAAATTTAATAAATTTTAATTTGATGACATCTTAAGGAAATAAAAATAGTAATATGTGCAAAAGCTATTTAAAATTTTTATTTTAGATTCAGTAACCAATTATACTATTTATACGACAAAAAGAATGATTAGTTTTGAATTAATATGTTTAAAGAAAGTGACTTTTGAATTTGTGCTTTTTGCAGGTATTTTTTGGAGTAATGATAGGGTCTTTTGCTCTTGGTAATGCATTCAATAATCTGGAAAGTTTCTCTAATGCGCGTGGAGCTGCTGTCAATGTTTTCAAAATTATTTCTCTAGTTCCCAAAATTGATTCCTTTTCTGAAGAAGGTTTAAAATTACTGGACATTAAAGGTCGAATAGAATTTAAAAATGTCAAATTTTCATATCCTGCAAGACAAGAAGTACAGGTGAAAATCTGTTTTGTTAGTTATTTCTACTGATAGCTATAAAATTTGTAATTTATTAGTGTGCAAGAATATAAAACTATGAAATTATAAGGTAATTATTGCTATTAAATCAAACAAAATAAGAGAAATTTTCAATCAATAGGTTCTAAGAGGCTTGAACATCACGGTTGAACCTGGTCAACATGTAGCTTTAGTTGGTTCCAGTGGATGTGGTAAATCTACCACTGTGCAACTCTTGCAAAGATTTTATGATCCACTTGAAGGAACGGTAAACTGTTCAATGAGTTTTAAACATTTTTTTTTACCTTTTTTTAAAAAAAAATCTATCAAAATATAAATATAAACTAATATTAATGAAATAAAAAATTTCATTTTCTTTAACATTGATATTTAGAAACATATTATATATTTACAAAGAAACACAACAAATTAGAATAAAAATTTCGTTAGCACTCTTGTAATTTTTTGCAGGTTTTATTAGATGGCAATGACATAAAAACCTTAAACATTAAATGGCTGCGTTCAAAAATTGGTGTAGTCAGTCAGGAGCCATCATTGTTTGATACTTCTATCGAGGAGAATATAAGATTCGGAAAAATGGATGCTTCTGAAGAAGACATTAGAAATGCTGCTAAAAAAGCCAATGCTCATGATTTCATTATGCAGCTACCTGAGGTATTTTCTAGTTATTTAATTATTGATGTCCTGTTATACAGAAAAGTATAAATATATAATAATTGTTAAGATAAATCCAATTATTTACATGTAACAGGGATATAAAACAAATGTTGGTGAACGTGGTGCTCAGCTCAGTGGAGGCCAGAAACAAAGAATTTCTATTGCCAGAGCTTTAGTGAGAAACCCAAAAATTTTACTACTTGACGAGGCAACATCAGCCTTGGATCAGGAAAGTGAAGCAATTGTGCAAAAAGCCTTAGAAGCGGTAAGAGTTTTTTTTTTATTTGCTGCTTTATTTAAAATTTTTTTATTTATAGCTTAAAATCTTTCAAATGAAATTAAAATGGAACCTTAAACATAGGATTATCCTTTATGATCAATGAATAAATGTCTATTATTTTATGGAAAGGCTGGAGAAGGAAGAGCTACTATTACCATAGCTCATAGATTATCAACAATTCAAAATGCAGATAAGATCATAGCAATTAGTGAGGGAGAAGTTGTGGAGCAAGGAACTCATAATGAGCTTATGGAAATGAAAGGATTGTATTATCAGTTAGTTCAAATTCAGGTATGGCCTAAATAAATAAATGTTAAATAAAAAATTAAATTGGAGAATAGATAGTTGTTATCCTTAATTAATTAATGTTTGATTAGTTCAGAAACTAGAGCTAATCCATCTAAATCAATGACAGTCTCAATCAGCATCATATAAAGTTATATATAATTTCAGCACCAGGAACACTTGTTTACCAGAGTTTTTTTTTGGTTACTTACTTTATGAATTCCTATTGATTAGAAACTTTCCAAAGATAAACTTATTTCTATAATTCTATTTTATTAAAATTTATAATTTCTTCAGTCACAAATAAAAAAAGAGGCTGAAATAGGTAAGAAATATTTTTTTCTTGTTGTTTTTTTAGGTTAAGTTAATTTTCTTTTTTAAAAATCCTGTGTGACCTTTGCTTGTATTATACAGTCTGCATTTTGAATTTAGTAAAATATATCTTAAAATTCTTCAATTTTAATGTAATATTAATTATTCGTAGAATAAAACATGTGTACTGAGCAGTAGCTAGCTTTAAGTTAAATAAAAAGCAACAAAATACCATTGTAGACAAATTAAGTGACCTGTTCTTGTAATTTTACAGAAGTTGATATCAAACTAATAATTTCCAGTTGTTAACTTATATTTTCTTTTCTTCTTTTCAATTTCCTCTGAATGAACACTTTTATTAATACAAATATTTAATAATTGTTTAAATTTATCCATGTCAACCTCATCCATTATTACTGTCTTAAAATATTTCCATTTTCCCGCTTGCTAAAATAAAGAAGAATAATCTTTACTCCAGTGCCATTAATGGAAAATAGCACAATATTAATGTTGACTCCTGACAGTCAGGGTAAGTTATAAACTTTAAGAGGATGGGTTAAATTTTTTTCTTTTCTGCTTTGGTGCTGTTGGAAAGAAAGTTATAGTACAATTTTTTTTGATACATGTATTAGATATCCATGAAGAATTTTTTTTCTATTAATTTAATTTGAGGCAATTTTTACAGTTTCATAACTTTCTTTTAATACAATCGATATTTTTTATTGAATAAACAAAATATTTCAAATATGTCTTACAAGCATTTATATTAAAGCCTTCATAAACATAGAATAATACAATTGTCAAGTCATGTTTCATTAAAACTGTGAAATGAAAAAAGATCAAAAGCCAATTAAGATTAACAATTAGCTTCACATTTTCTATTGTTCTGATTAAATATCTTGTCCCCACTTTATTTATTGGTGTTACATTTTTAATAAATAGAAGAAAGGGAGTTAAGTATTTTTACAGATATAAAACAAATCAACGTATGTAAAAAAAAATAACTACAAATTTTGGCATGCTATGGAAAAAATATGACAGGCTGCATGCAGGAAAATAAAATAAACAGCATACTCACATTTGATTGAATGACTTTTGGATATTTGGAAGTTGATTGGCACATCAACATTTTTTATATACTGATTATAGTATTATTAGCTAAACTTAACAACTGAATGTATATTTTTTTCTAG
>JAGDYQ010000007.1:8793293-8853674 GCA_021962125.1 Bulinus truncatus
CCATAACAGCCCTGCACCCACTCCATAACCCTAACAGCCCTGCACCCACTCCATAACCATAACAGCCCTGCACCCACTCCATAACCATAACAGCCCTGCACCCACTCCATATCCATAACAACCCTGCACCCACTCCATACCCATAACAACCCTGCACCCACTCCATAACCCTAACAGCCCTGCACCCACTCCATAACCCTAACAACCCTGCACCCACTCCATAACCCTAACAGCCCTGCACCCACTCCATAACCCTAACAAACCTGCACCCACTCCATAACCCTAACAGCCATGCACCCACTCCATAACCCTAACAGCCCTGCACCCACTCCATAACCCTAACAGCCCTGCACCCACTCCATAACCATAACAGCCCTGCACCCACTCCATAACCCTAACAGCCCTGCACCCACTCCATAACCCTAACAGCCCTGCACCCACTCCATAACCCTAACAGCCCTGCACCCACTCCATACCCATAACAGCCCTGCACTCACTCCATAACCCTAACAGCCCTGCACCCACTCCATACCCATAACAGCCCTGCACCCACTCCATAACCATAACAGCCCTGCACCCACTCCATAACCCTAACAGCCCTGCACCCACTCCATACCCATAACAGCCCTGCACCCACTCCATACCCATAACAGCCCTGCACCCACTCCATAACCCTAACAGAGATCTACGCCTAATTTACTACTAAATATTTTATCTGGCCTAACCTAATTCAAATATGTTTTATATCACAATATAATTCTGTGTAGCCTTGATGTAACGTATAACAATGTACTTTTTAATGTAGGCTTAATGTTTAAAAAAAAAACCTGTCATGCAACCTAATACTACCAATTACCCTGGTCATTCCCATGGTTCCTATATTCGGAGAATAAGAAAAAGTTGCATGACAACATCCCATGGCACCACTGAGAATGCTCATCAGACCCTCCACTGCCAGACCTCTGTTGTAGACGTATCTTGGCGGTTGCTGGACTTTAGCTATGCGGGCAGTGGCTTTATAATCACCAATGGAATCCAACACGGAAGCAATGGTCGCCATAATGAAACACACAAAGCCTCCGAAACTGAATGAAAAGCTGCAGAATCTTCCTTAAAAGATAAAAGAAATAGGATTGGAAAAATAAATCTATATTGGAAAAGTGTACCCGGCCTTGCAAGGGTAGGCAAAATTCTCATAAATGCAAACAATGGGGAAAGGGGGATTAATACAGAGCTTTTTTTTCTATAAACGAACTTCTTAACTTGAAACTGATGTTTTTTGGGAAAGTCGCTTTTAGCCAGGACAATGAAGACAAAAAAATAAAAAAGGACTTGCATCTTTTCCCATGAAATTAAAACGACACGAAAATGTCAAGAAATTCAATGCCATAAAGTTAAATACCATTACAAGAAAAAATAAAAAAAAAAAATCTTTTCATTTTAGTACAGATGGAAAGCTGCCATTTTTGAAAGATACCTACACATTATATGTGAAATAGCAGTAGTAACATAGTTTTATTTCTTTATCTTTTTATGATTTTCATAATAGTTGGCATCCGTATTATAGACAGACATCGACTATGTCGCAAATCGACTTCTTTAAATGTTAGAGACGGACATTTTCGTAATAAAGAAAATTATAATCCAATCCGCTATTTATTAAGAGATAAGATTTAACGATTTATATATTTTTAAATCAGTTAAATCTGGACACCAATAACTAGTACGTTATGCACATACCTGGATATGGAAAAATGAACCAATCGGATTCCTCGACGATATTAAGTCTGGAATCTGTTCTGGCAAACCTTTGGTTGCTGTTGGGATCATCAGACATTGTCCCAGCTTCAGTCAGTATTGCACTGAATATCCAACCAACGACCAAACTTATAAGAACCTTGGATACAATGTGGATTAAATATTGAAACTTAATGTTGAGAATAATCTTGACTGAGTAGGGCTTAGGTGAGGGGGGGATGTCTTCATAGATAGACTGTTATCAGTGGCGTAGCGAGGGGTGGGCAAGGAGGGGCATCATGCCCGGACGCTACTCTCAATGGGGCGCGTACCTGTATATTTTAAATATAATATTATATGGTTTTTCGAATGGGGGGGCGCTAAAAATGTATTGTGCCCCGGGCGCGATTTAAGCTCGCTACGGCACTGACTGTTATTATAGTTACTTTAAAATACATTATCATAGTGTTGGCATGGTTCTAAATGATTGGCCCTTATTAACATCTCACATTTTATTGATGAGCTAATAGATGACGTCATACGATACCACCGTCATTATAAATGATGTCACGTGATAAAATACCACCGTCTGTGCAATGTGCATGTACCACCGTGTGTGCAATGTGCAAATACCACCATGTGTGCATTGTGCAAGTACACCGTGTGTGCAATGTGCAAATACCACCATGTGTGCATTGTGCAAGTACACCGTGTGTGCAATGTGCAAATACCACCATGTGTGCATTGTGCAAGTACACCGTGTGTGCATTGTGCAAATATCTCCATGTGTGCAATGTGCAAATAACACCATTTGTGCAATGTGCAAGTGTCCGAGCGATGATGCTGATCATCAACACCATGTCGTTATCTCAAATGAGGACACATCTCTGAAGAAATAATGTCACGCGATGAAAGCGATCTTGTACAGATTGATGTCATGCTGTGCATGGCTGTCATTTCATTTTTTAACATGCATATCATATCAATGAGAGTATTGATGTTCTACTAAACTACAGTATTTAATTGTGTTAGTTTACGACACTGTGCACATGTGACATCACACAATTCACCAATACGATAACATATGACACCAAACGGATACCGACGTGATAAAAAATGATGTCACGTGTCAAAACACTACATCCGTACATGGATACAAATAGTAATGCTGGTCAACAAACACCGCGGGGTTGACAAACTCAAAGCAAGACTGATTTCTTAAGTTCTCATTTCCTTGTGATGTAACAATCTTGTCCTGTATGGTATCACACTGTGCATTGTTGTCATTTTTATATCACATTTTCTAATGTGTTTGTCAATAAATAATAGTGATATTGATGTCATACTAAACTAGAGAATGTAATGATGTTAGCGCACCCTAATTTGACTCCGCACATTTCACTACTGACGTAACAGATGATGTGTGTCACGGTGTATCAAATGACTTCAGGAATCGCTTTTGGAATCGTTAACATCAAAAAGTATCGATTTTTTCGATTCTCGAGTTCGGATTAGTCGTATCATACGTATATGTTTGTACGTATATACATATATATACTGAAAATAATTCTTGTATTATTAAGCTAACGAGTTCACGTGTCATTGAGTGCCTCCCTAGCAAGTGAGTGGTAACAGTATATGAAGTTAATTATATTTTTGTACATACCGAGAATATCTGGTGAAGTGGAAACCACAAAATGTAAAATCCACGGGCTGGACTCCACATTGGGATGGGCGCCGGTCTTTTAGCCAAATACAGAGCCAGTACCACATTACAGATGAACGTCCTTTTGGAACACAGAAATATTTAGATGAATGGATGGACGGATGGATGGATGGATGGATGGACGGACGGACGGACGGACGGACGGACGGACGAACGGATGGATGGATGGATAGATAGATAGATAGATAGATAGATAGATAGATAGATAGATAGATAGATAGATAGATAGATAGATAGATAGATAGATAGATAGATAGATAGATAGATAGATAGATAGATAGATAGATAGATAGATAGATAGATTTAGCAATGGTCCAGAGTCGCAGAACTTACAGAGATTAAATTGTAGCAATGATTTGCTCAATTATTTATTTTTTTTGTTGTTGATATGTGTTACGGACAATTTATATGTGTGGCGTAGGCTCGCCAAATGTGACGTTATAAAATATGGAGGGCAGGCTCGCCAGGTGATTTTAATATGCTCACCAAATATGTAACTTTAACTTTTATAAGACAAATATCTCTATACTTATAAGACGCATTTGTTGTCTGTCTGTCTGTCTGTCTGTCTGTTCCCTTATAACTCAAGATCCAGACAAACAAAAAACGTGAAATTTGTTACACATACACATAATTACATGGGGAAGGTTATAGGACAGGTTTCGTTTCATCTGGATGGGTAGTTTAATTGTAATTAATTTTTTTTTTATTTTAGTATTTTACTATATTAAAGTAATCTCGACGGCGCCATAAATAAAATTCCTCTGTGACGTCATTTCCCGATAATCGAATAGAACTTGCGCACTGGTGCTTTATTGTGCCTTTGTGATGCAAAGAATTGTTGATGTTTTTTCATGCTCTCTGATTTGTTCAGTTTGAGGAAGGTAAAGGAATGAAGAAGGATTTTAGAAGAAGTGTGAAGCCATAATAATAAGTATATATATATATATATATATATATATATATATATATATATATACAGAGAGATAGAGAGAGTGGGGGAGGAGAGAGAGATAAAGAGAGAGAGAGAGGGGGGGACAGGGGGGAGAGAGAGGAAAGGAGTGTAGGAGGGAGGGAGGGAGGGGGATTGAGGGAGGGAGGGGGGGGATGGACAGGGGGAGAAAAGGAGGGGGAGAGAGAGTGATGGGAGAGGGAGCAGGGGAGAGAGGGAGCAGGGGAGAGGGAGAGAGAAAGGGAGAGAGGGGGTAGGGAGGGAGAGAGAGGGGGAGGGAGGGAGAGAGAGAGGGAGGGAGAGAGATAAAGAGTGAGGGGGCAGGGAGGGAGAGGGAATGAGGGAGGGAGGAAGGGGCAGAGAGGGGGAGGGGGAGAGAGAGGTGGAAAGGGGAGGGAGGGGAGAAAGGAGGAGAGAGGGGGTTAGGGAGGGAGAGAGAGGGGAGGGAGGAGAGAGGGAGAGGATGGGAGAAATGGGAGGAAGAGATAAAGAGAAAGAGGTGGCAGGGAGGGAGAGAGAGGGAAGGAGGAGGGAGGAGGATGGACGGGAGGAGAGAAGGGAGGGGGAGAGGGGAGAGAGGGAGATGGGAGAGGGACGGAGAGAGTAGGGAGAGAGGAAGGGAGAGGGAGGGAGGGAAAGGGAGAGAAGGGGGAGGGAGGGAGGGAGAGAGAGAGGAAGGGAGAGAGGGGGTAGGGAGAAAACAGAAGGTAAACAGAAAACCTTATTTTAAACCCGGGCAAAGCTGGGTACTTGCAACTTGTATATATATATATATATATATATATATATATATATATATATATATATATATATATATATATATATATATATATATATACACTTTAATATAACTTTAATAAAAACTTAATACTCTTCACTTCTAACTACTTATATCTATCTATGTATACTCTAAACCTGTCAGCACTATTCTATCATCTAATAACTACTGCCCAACTGCATAGTCTCTACCGTACTGACTATTAACTTCTAACTTAACTTTATAAAGGTCGGGGGGTGGGGCGGGGGGGTGATCACGCTCTCAATGCATGATGACTTATTATGGACAACAAAGTAAGTTGGGAGCTATGCTTGAACATGACCTTGAGTTACATACCATGGTCAACTAAGATGAGTCACTCGTTTGGGGAGGGGGTGGGGTTTCACCTGACCGTGTAGAGAGGGGCCGGGAAGATGGGGGTAAATTCTAAACGTAACAATATGCATGAGTTGTTGTTAAGTACTCACAGTGAAGCTATCCACCAGTTCGACTCACTCAAGGTGATAGCCACTTTGTGAAAACTGAGCGCCAGAAGTGTTACTGTTGATACTATAGTGAGTGGACCAATAAATCTGTATTGATGAAACACATAAATGGCAAATAATGTAAAACGACATGGATATTTATAAATTTGTATTGATGAAAAATATATAGAGACTAAATAATAAAAGACAAACATAGATTTATATAAATCTGCCACGCTTATGAAATAAATCTCGGGATTTATGTAAACAGGAAGCAAATAGTCACATAAATAGGCTTTTACAACTTCTCCAAAAAAAAAAAAATAAACGACTGACATTGTTATGAAAACTCTACAAAATATGACTTACCTAATTACTATCCCAACCAATCCAGTTACTCCTATGATAAAATGTAGACCTCCCGCAAGCATTAAACTACCTGACAACTACAAAAAAAAAAAATTATTGTTTCTTTTCTTTTTTTTTTTAAACAGGGAAATACTCATTCTAATATTTGTTAGTACCACAGTTTATGTTTTAGTTTAGGAATTTAAACTTTTTAAAAACAACTTAAACCTGGCTGAGTCTCAGTTCGATGAATTCCCTGCCTGGAATTTTTGTTCCGTTACCAACATAAGCCATCAGTACGGAGGTGTTGTCATCTCTGTATTCTATGTTTAATAAAAGTTGGCAACAAAAAGTATTAGTTTTGACAACTTAGTAGGTTTCAAGAGGAGATCTGAAGATTAGCTAGGGATGGATTCAGGGGTAAAGATATTGCTTCAGCGGACATATTTTATTTTTGTTTTTTTTTAACTTTTATTATTTTAATGAAATTGTTTATTCCGAATATGTTAGGCTTAGACGGACCCACAGATATCTATGGACGGACCCGCTGAGTAACGGATCCATAGATATCTATGGACGAACCCGCTGTGTAACGGACCCATAGATATCTATGGACGGACCCGCCGTGTAACGGACCCATAGATATCTATGGACGGACCCGCCGAGTAACGGACCCATAGATATCTATGGACGGACCCGCTGAGTAACGGACCCATAGATATCTATGGACGGACCCACTGAGTAACGGACCCATAGATATCTATGGACGGACCCGAAAAAAAATAATAACACAGAGTCCGTTTAGTCGGAACCCTAGCCACTGAGTAACGATTAAATCATAAAATTCAAACAATTATCATAAAATAAACAAAAAAAAATAATAAAGTGTATATATAGCTAAGTTAAGGGCATATTTGCCACAGGTCCGAATAACAAGCGGACTTTATTGGAACCCGGGTCCGAATAGCAACAGCCTTATAAATGTATCTACTCTATCTCAGCTAGTCTGTTTATAATAAAAAGTGTTAAATACAGTAACCGACCATTTTTTTTAGTCTTTTTACAAATGTCGGTGAAATAATATACGAAATGACGCGTTCTATTGTCTATTTACTATTTATTCTATGAAATAAAACTGTTTTAACTTTATATTTAACAAAATAATATGCCATTAAATAAATTTCGGCGGGTAAACAAGATTTAAAACGAATACAAAACGATTCCCCATTAAAGATTTCTTGTGGTGATGTGCGTGCACGCTATCATTTAAACGCTGTAACTGTCGTGGCGTTCGTAAAACATGACAACATTTCAAATTGTAGGAGGCAAACAATCAAACGAATTTGGAATTTTAAAGCTAAAAAAAAATCTGCTTAAAAAAAATTGGGGGCCGGAGCCGCAGTTTTTTTGGCTCTGGCTCCGGCTCCAGCAAAAATTAGCGGCTCCACGGCTCCGGCTCCGACTCGGCTTCGCAAGCCTGATTAACACGAACTAATATGCAATTAATTTTGAAATTTTATTAAACTTTGTTAGTATATATTTGTATACTAGTAGTTGTCCGTTGCATTCGCAACTAAAGGTTTTATCTCAATAAAATGTTTAATATGAGAATAATCGTTTAAAAACTACACGCAAACCGGCATCAAGACCAGAATCTTATAGTTAGCAATGTAATATTTACAACTGGCTGATTACTTGTCGCGTTTTTTTTTACAAATAGTATATATTTCAATTAATAAATAAATTGTACCATCGGGAAATGACGCCATAGAGGATATCCCAAGTGCAGATATTTATAGCGACATCCCATTCTGCACGGACGCACGTCAAGAAGAGCACTTTATTAGTAGCATATATATATATATATATATATATATATATATATATACATATATATATATATATATAGATAGATATATATATAGATATATATATATATATATAGAGAGAGAGAGAGATTTGATTTGAGTTACCGGTCGCTGTTCTGGACCGGTAATTGTGTAAATAAATGTTATGTCGTAAACTACAAGTTCTACGTCTTGTATGTACCGCCCCCCCCCCGGGGGTCGCCCCCCCCCCCGTGGCAGGGGAAAATAAATATATGTCCAACGCAGTCAGCAACCCCCCCCCCCAAACCCAAGGGCAACGGCACTCGGGTTTTAGCCAGGATACCAGGGTTGTTAATTTTAAACCGAATGAAAATATTACAAATTTAACAATATTAACACATCTAAGTTATTTATATTTCATTAGACTCGTCATAATATGCAGAAATTACAAAACTTACACCTACATAATGTGTAACTAAGAAATGTTATTTTGGCTCAGCGGTTAGGGTTAAATTTGGTCATATGTTTGTAGATCGCTTGTTTTATCGCCACCATAGTCGAGAGTTCATTGGCCATGGAGGAAACATAGGTGACTGTACGCGTAATGACATTTTCGTCCAGTTTACCACAAAGTGAAGGGGAGTAAGTAAACTTTGGCAGGAGTATTTAAGACAAGGGAGATTATTCCATTCCGTAATCGGAGGTGCCCCGAAGAAAAGCAAGAGTCCAGTGTTAAATGGAGAGCTTGCCTCTGGCTTTAGGCAAAGAGTTTACTTAAAGAAAAGGTTCAAAGATAACCTAAAAGAGCAAATCAATTGGACTGAACTGAACTCAATGCCGCAAGAAAGTCAATTGGAGGGTTCTCATGAAACGATGATCTGTACAGTTAGAACAACACTGTGGCCATCGTTGTACAGCTGCAAGAACTAGACAATACTATGGCCATCGTTGTACAGCTGCAAGAGCTAGACAACACCATGGCCAACGTCTTACAGCTGCAGTATCTAGACAACACCATGGCCAACGTCTTACAGCTGCAGTATCTAGACAACACCATGGCCAACGTCTTACAGCTGCAGTATCTAGATAACACCATGGCCATCGTCTTACAGCTGCAAGAGCTAGACAACACCATGGTCAACGTCTTACAGCTGCAAGAGCTAGACAACACCATGGCAACCGTGTTTTTTACCTTTACCACTAACATGCCCTGCCATTACTACGCGGTTTTGCAATACGGCTCTAAAGGTATACGCATACCCACAGATATCGTCTTTCCTGACAAACCTGAGGCTACCAAAGATTTGCTTCACTCAATAACAAGACAGTTTGACTTGAAATCGAAAGGATGAGAAATAAATTGAAGAATTTCAGTTCGTCGGGAACCCGGAGCGAATGATTTATAGGAAACAAAATCGATCTAGAACTCGAACGATTTAAAATATTAACTAATCCCAGAAAGGATTAGATCAGGATGTATGACTTAAATACCTTTGAACATTGGTGGACACTTCCATTCAGGCAATGTAGCCATAAATAATAATGGTACTATATAGCTTGGCGCAGGACCTTGAAAAATTGGAAGCCTGAAAGGAAAATTTGAGAAAAAAATGTATACAATGAAGATAACTTCTTCTGGGCTTTTATGTTAGAAATAAATGCTTTTAAGGAAGCTATGCATTACTTAAACATCACAGTGCCTATATCTTTAATAGATAGATAGATAGATAGATAGATAGATAGATGGATAGATAGATAGATAGATAGATAGATAGATAGATAGATAGATAGATAGATAGATAGATAGATAGATAGATAGATAGATAGATAGATAGATAGATAGATAGATAGATAGATAGATAGATAGATAGATAGATAGATAGATAGATAGATAGATAGATAGATAGATAGATAGATTAGATAGATAGATATTCGGCATTATAATATAAGAAAAAGATTGATATAGGAAATGTACTGTCTACATAAACTTTCACCTCAACATAAATAAACTGACCTTACTCCTACTGTTGTCATCACTATTGTAGCCAGACCGGTCATAAAGAAAGAAGCGCTAAGGATTTGCGTCTTATAAGAGTCATCCTTCTGAGCACAGACAACTTCCGACACAAGTATTGTTACACTTAGCGGACTCCCAACGTTCAGAAGGCAATGCTGAAATTGAAAACTACATGTATTTTTCCTCGCTATATACGTCTAGGCGCAAAGAAAAAAGAAACATTTATATATATATATATATATATATATATATATATCTTCCCCAACAATAAGAAAAAAATAATTACGAAAACATTTATATTTAATTCAATAACTATTTTTCCCTCCATAAAACGTAAATCAGAAGGGTGAATTAAAATGAACAATATCGTCAAGCTGTTGTTATTAGCTAGTTGTATCGTGTGTTTACAAAGGTAATCAAAGAAACATACCAAACGGGTTTATCCTAGACAATATTACACTGATAAATAAGGAAATTATTCACCTGCTTATAGACCAGTAAACACACCACAGGTAAAACAAAAAAAAATGTGCTCACTTGAAGTGCGGATATGATGAGAAGATGTAAAGGTGGAACTTGTGACACTCGGTAAATGAGTTTAGGTTTCTCTATGGTGGTTTCCGGAACTTTGATTTTTAAATTATTATCAACAAGTTCTGTACAATTTGAATGAAGACGCTCTCCTTCAGCGTTAAGGGTATCAATCCCATTGTTCATATTGGATTTCACCATTTTGGCACTGATAGTGAAATTAGAATTCTACCCTGAAATGTATGTAGTGAGTGTGAGTTATTTTAATGTCAACCACTCATGGCATGAACCTTACTGTCAGATTTTACCATTCACTCTTTGTAAGAGCCACCAATAGCGATTGTTTCTTTATATATGTCTTTCTGTACACACATAGATAGATAGATAGATTGAAGTTAGATAGAAAATTAAATAGTCTAAAACATTAGATAGATAGATAGATAGATAATTACATAGTCCAATAGATAGATATATAGATAATTAGATAGATCGATAGATTGATCGATCGATCGATCGATAGATAGATAGATAGATAGATAGATAGATAGATAGATAGATAGATAGATAGATAGATAGATAGATAGATAGATAGATAGATAGATAGATAGATAGATAGATAGATAGATAGATAGATAGATAGATAGATAGATGGATGGATGGATGGATGGATGGATAGATAGATAGATAGATAGATAGATAGATAGATAGATAGATAGATAGATAGATAGATAGATAGATAGATAGATAGATAGATAGATAGATAGATAGATAGATAGATGGATGGATGGATGGATGGATGGATGGATGGATGGATGGATGGATGGATGGATGGATGGATGGATGGATGGATAGATAGATAGATAGATAGATAGATAGATAGATAGATAGATAGATAGATAGATAGATAGATAGATAGATAGATAGATAGATAGATAGATAGATAGATAGATAGATAGATAGATGGATGGATGGATGGATGGATGGATAGATAGATAGATAGATAGATAGATAGATAGATAGATAGATAGATAGATAGATAGATAGATAGATAGATAGATAGATAGATAGATAGATAGATAGATAGATAGATAGATAAAATGTGTAAAATATATAATTACCACGATAGCTATATCATCTCTCGACCTATTCTATTGTATAATGGTATCTAAATATTATCCCTTCACCTAATATAATGTGTAATAACGACTCTCTCTCTGTCATCTATCCCCTATCTATTTCATTTTAGCCCTTGTAACATTCTAAAATATTTACATGTACTGTACGAAGTTTCCTAATGGTATCATTACTGAATCATAATGCTTGAAATGCCAGCATTTGTTTATAAACTGTATACATTTATCATAATTATAGCATCTGTTAGCCATGTAATTTATGTTTCTCATCTTTCAAAAATATATTTTATATGTTTTGTTTATTATAGTTTTCTACCACTAATTACATATAATTAAATCTAACATACCAGCATATAATGCCCAACAGGATCTCTTACGGCAATTACTATGGTAAAAAAAACATTAACAAAAATCCCCTACCCCCTGTCCGGTTGCCATCTTGGAATAAATGTATAGTCGTATATATATATGATTCAGATCTTTTACAACACAAATACCGTCTATAATATTTTTTTAGTGTTTCAGCAAAATAGTGAAATTTGCATTTTTTACACACCTAGAGGAATTTATTTAAATTTTTTTTGCAATTAAAACAAATGTCGCAGCGTTTTGGTGTAAATTAATAAGGATGTTTTAATTTTCTTAACAACCCCCTAGTTAATATATTTTAATCAGAAACTATAGCCAACTCAGCAAAACCAATGCCATATTCTTAAATAAAAACATCACTTTCGTCACATAAAATCGATGAAATATTATTGGCCCCTAAAAAAGGTTGCATTTTTTGAAAGCTTTGATAGATTTTGATTGCATTTTTAAAGCATTGATAGATTTTGAATTATAAAGAATAGACAAATATCTTTGATTATGCTAAATAGTCTCTGAATAATAAATCAAAAGTAAAGGTTAGTTAAATGTATGAAAACCTTTTTGCGACACAACATGAAACAAAAATCCGCAAAAAGGAATGATTCCTAATTGATTAAAACATAGATTTCACTTTCAAAACCTCGAGCAACCTTCTTTAATTTAGTATTTTTTAGTGCATGGGTCCTCGGCGTTTTAGGAAAGTGCCCTGTGTCACAACGAAAAATATATTTGCAGTAAGACATCCTTTTTGTGTTCAATTATAGGTCACATGACTAAATAAAATATTTTTTTATGAATTACATGGCGCCCGTTGCCCTGCTAACGTTGTATGCTGTGCTACTTGCAGGGGCGTTCTAATGGATAGGTAAACAAGGCGGCTGCCTAGGGCCATCTATCCTGGTGGTGGGGGGAAGGGCCTCTGCCACAGTTTTCTGTATGCTGAAAGCATTATAAAAAAAATAGTTTTAAATGCAATACAAACTTCAGGAAATAAAGGGATATGTCTTGTTTCTGCAGAAAAAATGCTAATGACTATTTCACTCCGTTGGTTTCGGTGTGAATAGGGCTGAACTTGTACTAAATTTACATCAACCTAATTAGAAAATTATAGGATATATATATATATATATATATATATATATATATATATATATATATATATTCACTTGAAGTATGTACTGTTGTTTTGAAAAGGGCATTCTGTGTAGTTTACTTTAAAAACTTTGATGTAGAAAATTAGATAGAAGGGAGTGGGTGAAGTGGAAGAAAAAAAATATTTTGTAGATATTTCAATAAATGTTTTTTTTTTTTTAACTCAACAAATTTCCAAAGTTCATAGCCTACTTGTTTGATTGATTCACATACTAAATATATAAACATAAGTTTACAGCTGCATTGATGTTTACAGCGATCCCCCCTTACTATAGACAACGGCATAAGTCAGCACTTGGTTGTTAGTGGCAAAGCAGATCACGTGATTTGTGTCAGACACACGCGCATTACCTGGGTGTAGCAAAAATATTGCATGGCGGTACCATGTTAAACAAACATCATTTATTCAATGACAGCAATTATGGTATATAAATAAGTGCCTTTGTATCATTCAACGTAATAAAATCCTGAACTAACGAATGTTTATTTTACAGAGAAAACTTGATTTTATAAAACAGAACTGTGTATCATTACTTATTGAAGTTTTCCAAAGCTTCCATCGTCCCCTTGATAAAGCTAATCGCCAGCCAGCCCCCCCCCCCCGAGCCAGCCCTCACCCCTCCCCCGAGCCAGCCCTCACCCCTCCCCCGAGCCAGCCCTCACCCCTCCCCCGAGCCAGCCCCCTGGAGGCATTGTCCCGTTTGGTGGACGGATGGTCGTGTGGTAAAACGCTCGACTGTCGACCTGAGAGTCATTGGTTAAATCTTCGGTGAGGACCAATGGATATATTTTAGGTCTCCCGTGGTGCCTCCATGGGCATTCCACTATCGGCTATGGTTGGGATGAAAGAAGGGCATTGCAAAGCCGTCCCATTAGTGGTTTATATGATCTAAGAGATTACATCTCATCATTACAGTGGCTTAACACATCGCTCCGTTTTAAAATCCCTGGTCTAGACGATTTCAAAATCTGTGAGAAAAGATATTTTTTTTATTGAAGTTGATGAATTATATTATTTGTAAAAATCTCGGCAGTGATATATTTCTAGGTGCGTTTTCTTTTCTTGGTGCCCTAAACACATGCTTACTTTGCTTATAGGTTCATCCAGCACTGTCCAGGTGCCCATTAAAAAATGGCTGAATTTTCACCTGGACCATAAAAACTGGAAGCTTTCACTGACTTTTGAACCGGGGTCTGCTAGCTCGACTCTCCTTCATCACTGAGTTTTTCTTATATTCATTTATTTCGCTCTCATCTTATTATTTTTTTTGTATTTTCTTCCAATTTAAAACGTATTTTTATATTACAATCAGTTTGTCTTTGATTAAAATACTTTACACATTAAACTTGTAAACATGCTATCATATTTAGGTAGGCCTGTATCGCATTGTTTGGCCGAAGTTTCTTCTAATACATTTTTCTTGCTAACTAATAACTGCGATGCGGGGTGATGTTTGATTGGATGACGTTTGAATAAAACATGAGAGATGGGTGGGGAGTCCATCAGATAAAGCATGAGAGATGGGTGGGGAATCCATCAGATAGGTGGGGATGAATAAACTCTCCATGATGACCAAATGAAACTACAAGGCGCACCTATTGAATTATTCAATAGATAACATGTCCGGCATACAATGTAATGGTAGTTTTTCAATGTTTATATGTATGCAAGGTGCGATATGAAAACACAGGAGCGCCTCTCTATGTGTATTTACATTTGTTTGAATAGTCATTTCTTATCTTAGTGAAATGTAAATCTTCATACATCTGCATTGTTGACTATTCCTAAAACACGTTAATTACTTAACGATCTAAATTTAGAATTCTATCATTCTCAGTGTTTTTAATATTCTTTGTATTTTGCATTTAATAAATATGTCGATTGGCAATGATGCATCATGGGTCAAGGATATATCACCCAATTGAGTATCATACACTACTTGGTCGTATATATCACCCATCGACTATCATACACTACTTGGTCGTATATATCACCCATCGAGTATCACACACTTATTATTCCGAAATTTCGTTTTACAGATAAACTTATTTATTGAACGGAACTTCAAATGATTATGAGACATATATGGGTGAATTCAATACACTTGACTAGTATTATTGTACAGAAAAAACTAGATTTTATAAAAAAAAGACTGTATATTATTAATAAATGATGTTTTCCAAAGCTTCCATCGTCCCCTTGATAAAGTTAATTGCAATCCCCATCTTGAGCCAGCCCCCTTAGCGATATTGCCCCGTTTGGTGGACAGATGGCCGTGTGGTAAAGAGCTCTACTGTCGACCTGAGCATCATTGGTTAGATCTTCGGTGAGGACCAATGGATATATTATTGGTCTCACGTGGTGCCTCTATGGCCATTCCACTATCGGCTATGGTTGAGATGAAAGAAGGCACTGCTCAGGGTCTCACTTTGTAATGGAAAAAAAATAAAGTTGATTTTTAATCATGAGCATTTTACTTTTCTGGTTCACTGTGATTTGAAACATGTATATACCAAATTTCACAGCATTTGGGCTTCTATAAATACTGCCTCAGTGCACTTGTTATCTCGTGTTATATGGTATTCGTCAGTTGCATTAGATAAATATTTTGCAATGTTTAAAATGCTGTTTTTCATACAAAGAACAATTATGTTACACAAGAATTAAACAGTAAAATAATACTAGTTACATGACACATTAACCTGACTATATTGCAGAGTAGTTCTAAGTACGCCATTCAAAAATACACTTTAAAAGTTTTTTAGTCTGTGCTTTCTGAGTCCTGAAGGTCTTCCAGTTGCGATTTCTTCAGCACAGTCTATTTTTTCTGCATCTGGAAACTCTTGGCGATGCTGTTCAACAATTTGGAGCAAGTACTGCTTTTCCTCCTCTGATTTGGTGAGAGATGACACCAGTGCAATTCCCCAATCGGCACAGTCATTGACAACTTTCAAGGAAGAGACCACTGCTGTTTCCTTCTAAAAGGATGGCGTTTGTTGCCAGGTAGAAGCATCAGTCACGAGAAAATTTGTGGGAAGCTGTAGAGCATTAAAGAAGAGCAGCAATAACGAGATCGCAAAATCCTTTAATGTCACATTATGAAGTGCTGAAGGATCATTTGTGCTGCGGATGCACCTTTCTTATTTCTGATCATCAGAAGATTGATTTCTCCATGAATTGCCTCAAGCAAGCAGCAAGACTGTTTTTCTCATTCACTGAGACACGTTGAGGAAAGAGAACAAGAGGAATGATTTCTGAACTAAGGTACTAGAGATGTCAGCCAAACGTTTTCAATGCAGTTTGAGAAATGAAGGGGGAAACATTTTTATAATCAACAAGAAGCTTGATGAAATCCAGATCATTCAAAGGTGCGTCTGCTAGAATGGGACACTGAATCCAAGCTTTAATGTAAACAACGGATGCCAACATACCAATTCTGCAATTGATCTGTCTTCATGCTTAGTCAGCTTGAATTGATGACAGAAGAGCTAAATCTTCATGATGTAGATTATTTTAGACATCCATCTTGCATGTGATAAGCTCCAGGAACACGAAAACGCACCCCAAGGGGGGGGGGGAGGGGTAATTCCTCCCAGGAAGATTTCAGAGTCAGAAGTTCTTTGAAATCTTGCCGTGGCAAATATCTTGAGTTGTCTTTCATTTGGAGGATATTAGAACAAATTGTGATGACTTCTTCTTTTAATGGCTTGAGATTTTGCTTCAGTCGAACATCGTGGCATATACTAAACTCTGCCTGTCTTATTTTTGGCCTGAACGTCTTAAAGCGCTTGAATAGCACCACGTCCGGTCCATTTGTACTACCCCTAAATGTCTTATTGAAGACGGCTGTGTTTGTAAACATACCATTGGCCAGTAGGCTCAATTAGGGGAAGTACCTAGCTCAATAAACATTGGCACGGCCACTGGACAGTATACAAGCAAAGAAATAGGTCATGAAAAAATTGTACCAACTAACTGCCAGACGGCTGTGTTTGTAAACATACCATTGGCCAGTAGGCTCAATTAGGGGAAGTACTTAGCTCAATGGACATTAGTATGTCCTCATGAAAAAATTCTACCGAATATAACCCAGACAGCTGTGTCTGTAAACATACCATTGGCAAGTAGTCTAAATTAGGGAAAGTACCTAGCCCAATGAACATTGGCATGTCAACTGGACAGTATACAAGCAAAGAAATAGGTCATGAAAATTTGTACCAACTGACTGCCAGACGGCTGTGTTTGTAAACATACCATTGGCCGGTAGGCTCAATTAGGGAAAGTACCTAGCTCAATAAACAGGAGTTTGTCAACTTCTATGCCAGTTAGATAACAACACTTTTTGACCGAGTAGTCATATTTAAATGATGATATTTATATAGCTGCAGGGCCGACTCTGGGCATAGGCGACATAGGCAGCTGCCTAGGGCGCCAAATTGCTAGGGACGCCAAATTTTAGAAAAGAAAACTTTCAAAAAAACCAGGGATGGGGTGTCGGCCAAAACAGCTGACACCGACACCGGTGTCGGTTTTCTAAAATCCGCCGACACCGACACCGGTGTCTGTTAATGTTGACAAGTTGTTGTAATGTAGAAGAGAATCTCGCTTTGGAAAATAATACGTTTGTTGATAAACAGATTTACCAAGTATCTATTTAAAAAGAAAAGAAGAAATTAAGAAAACTTTAAATTAAAAGTTGTTCTGGATTATGTTATTTAAGTTCTAGTATTTTTTTTTGGGGGGGGGGGGGTGATTTTTGCGCCGACGCAAAATCGACTCCAGACTAATATAAATACCGACTCCGGACAAAATACAAATGCCGACACCGACACCGACTCCCCAGCCCTGAAAAAAACGTTCATGCAGAAAGGGCGGGTGTCCTAATGGATGACTGCCTAGGGCGCCAAATTGCCTGGGGACGGCTCTGTATAGCCGCAACATTTGATCTTATAACACTTGATTTTTATAACTAAATTGAAATGTACTGGTGAAGCTGGCTATTTATATGAAAATCACAACTTCTAGAGATTTCTAGAATTTCCCGGAACCTTCTCCAGTTTTTTTTCCATGTTTTTCTAGGATCTTCCAGAACCTTCTCCAGATTTCATAGAACCTTCCAGATCCTTCTAGAATTGCATAGATTTTTTTCTAAAGCTTTCCAGAACCTTCTAGCATTTTCTGTGTGCTTTATATATATATATACATACTCACATTCAAAATTCATTTAAAATGATTTAAAATCTCAGTGTCGATGAGGCAGTACTAAATAAAGTCATATATTCATGAAATTTTTTTCTGTGCTGTTTTGAAGTCAAAGGAAACACAAAAAACAAAATGATCCAAAAACTTTGACAAAAAAGTTATTTTGGGCCACCCTAAAATATATATATAGGGAGAGAAAGAGATAGATAGATAGATAGATATATAGATATATAGATAGATAGATAGATAGATAGATAGATATATAGATATATAGATAGATAGATAGATAGATAGATAGATAGATAGATAGATAGATAGATAGATAGATAGATAGATAGATAGATAGATAGATAGATAGATAGATAGATAGATAGATAGATAGATAGATAGATAGATAGATAGATAGATAGATAGATAGATAGATAGATAGATAGATAGATAGATAGATAGATAGATAGATAGATAGATAGATAGATAGATAGAGATCTATATACATTTTTATAGATTTATACAAGCGTGATTCAAATAGAACCATTGATTTATCTATATTTATTCTGATCTTAGGATTGTTTTTAAAAAATAGGAATCCATTTCGCCAGTTTAGATTTAGTGAAACTGTCTGGTATGAAAGGTAGTTTATAAGTCTCCAGTCCATCCTCATAGTCAACGTCTGGACTGTCGACTTCCTCATCGTCTGAGTCTGGACTTAAGTCTTTCATTTGGTGAAGCAAACCTCGCTCCTTTAGAGTACCTGTGGAGTAATAGTTTAGCTCTATGCTGAATGTTGTCTGTTGGATCCTAAACACTAACCCTTTATACTTTACCTTTTTTTTCTTTTAGTATTAGAAATTATATTTAATTTTCATAAAATGTGTTTGGTATATAAGAGTGACTAGAACAAACTACTTTGAACATAACTGCTTCCATTTTCTGACAATTGTATTGATAATTACACCGATTGAAACAAGTGTTAGTGTTAAATATTTTTTTTTAAAACTACAAGTGTATGTTATATATCAACTATTCGGGCAACAGTTAGGGTTAGAACAAGGATGACAATCATTGAGCCCTTATATAACTCGAGTGTCTATCCGTATCTGTCTAAAATACCAGATGATATATATCAATGTTGAATGTTAAAATTAATAATCCATATTATATTCAATAATAAAAATATGCACAGTTATTAATATCTTTGTACTTATAAGATAAAAATAAAAACCTGTTCTTTGAAAATAAATTAAGTTTCGTCCGATAATGTGAATAGCATTAAAATTTTAGTAAAATATAAAAATATTTATCTGGCCTTATTCATTAGAATCTGTTTACTGTTGAGATTTACCTGGTATGGTGTTGTCCAGAAAACATGCCAGGAAACCTCCAATAAATGATGGATTGGACAGAAACATTTTAATAACATTGTCGAAATCTATGTTACCTAGAAATGTGAGAATGAATTTTATGAACATTATACAATGCATTGATACAAATACTAGATTATGTTTATTGTATTTATTTAGCCATATTAATAAAATGAAAGAACTAATTCGTTTGATTAATAATACCTGTATTTATGGCTTTTGGTGAGATAGAAATCCAGTAAGGCCACAACAATCCCATTAAAAATGATATTCCTAAAATTGCCATGTTTCTCACAGAGGTGAAATCTGTATTCTAAAAAAATCAAAAGATCCATTCATCAGAATTAGAACTGACATTTTTTGTTGTCGTTGTATTTATTGGAACGGGAAACAAAAAATTATTGCCAAGGTTTTAATGATAGCTAAATGAACGTGTTTGAAAATATAAAATCTTACCTGTAAATATGTCAGACTGAGTCCAACAAAGATCCCAACAGCTACTATTGCCGTTCCACCAAGGACAGGGTAAGGAATTGTTAGGAAAAATGCCCCGAACTTTCCAAATATGGCGAATGCTATATAAATCAAACCGCACACTTGTAGCACACTGCGACTGACTATCTGAGGAAATAACAATGACATGAGTACAGGTTGGAATGACAGACTGACTACCTGAGGAAATAACAATGACATGAGTACAGGTTGGAATGACAGACTGACTACCTGAGGAAATAACAATGACATGAGTACAGGTTGGAATGACAGACTGACTATCTGAGGAAATAACAATGACATGAGTACAGGTTGAAATGACAGACCTGACTATCTGAGGAAATAACAATGACATGAGTACAGGTTGGAATGACAGACTGACTACCTGAGGAAATAACAATGACATGAGTACAGGTTGGAATGACAGACTGACTACCTGAGGAAATAACAATGACATGAGTACAGGTCGGAATGACAGACTGACTACCTGAGGAAATAACAATGACATGAGTACAGGTTGGAATGACAGACTGACTATCTGAGGAAATAACAATGACATGAGTACAGGTTGGAATGACAGACCTGAGGAAATAACAATGACATGAGTACACGTTGGAATGACAGACTGACTTCCTGAGGAAATAACAATGACATGAGTAGGGATGTGACGGAGCTGATGAAAATCTGCATCCGTCGGATTCGGATTTGGCAAATATAAATCCGTCGGATTCGAATGCGGATTCGGGTTGGGTCAACATTTGGCTAAAAGGGAGTATACCAAGGTGTCAGTCAGTGAAGTTGATGTTGGGCCATATTGCATGTGATGTACCTTGTGTTTATAATAAATATTACCATATACACGGAATCCAAGTTCCTCTGTTATAAATACTAATGTACGGAGTTTGAAAGCGTCTGTATTTAGACTATCTATAATAGAACGTGTTGCTACAGAGTGAAAGAATCCTAGGCAGACAAGATACTAAATACACAGTAGAAGTGACACTTAATCCAGCACGCAACAATATATATATATATATATATATATATATGTGTGTGTGTGTGTGTGTGTGTGTGTGTGTGTATTTGTGTGTGTGTGTATAATATACCTAAATCTATATATAATTCCAAATCTTTCAAATCATTTCAAACGTCTTTCCAAATCGTTCCAATTGTAATTGCAATTCATACCAAACCATTCCAAATCATTCAGAATGGCATTCCAAATCATTTCAAATGTCATTCCAAACCATTTCAAACGTCATTCCAACTCGTTTAAAATCATTCCAAATCATTCAGAATGGCATTCCAACTCATTCCAAATGTCATTTTAACTCATTCCAAAAGTCACTCCTCTAACTCATTCCAAATTATTCCAAATGGCATTCCAACTCACTCCACTTTGTCACACATAACCAGCTTTTCGCCATTCCAATCCATACATCCACTCCGCCATTCCAATCCGCATATCCATTCCGAGGTTTAGAAAGCTCGGATGAAAACAGTGTTTGGCGTGAGGGGTGTATCTCATAACAATGACATGAGTACAGGTTGGAATGACAGACTGACTACCTGAGAAAATAACAATGACATGAGTACAGGTTGGAATGTCAGACTGACTACCTGAGGAAATAACAATGACATGAGTACAGGTTGGAATGACAGACTGACTACCTGAGTAAATAACAATGACATGAGTACAGGTTGGAATGACAGACTGACTATCTGAGGAAATAACAATGACATGAGTACATTTTGGAATGACAGACTGACTACCTGAGGAAATAACAATGACATGAGTACACGTTGGAATGACAGACTGACTACCTGAGGAAATAACAATGACATGAGTACACGTTGGAATGTCAGGGATGTGAATTCACTTGGTCGTGAGCTTTATCAGGGTGGCAGTGGTCAAGAGTTTTAGCCCTTGGGACATCATGCCAAAGTTCAAGGCCGATGTACTCTTTGACAAAAAACGAACCTCTGTCTCTTTTTCCTAACCTTCCACCCCCACCCCCCCACTTCCCAATAAATGTCCTAGGTTCGTTGCAGATAAAAAGATAAATAGTAAAATTTAAAAGCGACGGGTCCCCAATGACCGAGACCACAACTAGAGTTCGGGTTGCCCCCCTTCCACACTCGACAGACCTGTGAAATGGACACGTTACAAAGTTGACTTTTAAAAAGTAGTTCTTGATACCCACTATAATCATACTAATATACGGGTATCTCAGTTTATAAGTTAATGACGAGATGTTGTAAACAAATAAATGTCTTAAGCAGCGACTCATGCTTTCTTTAAGAGCAAATCAATGAACACATTATTAATCAAATACAATTATTGAACTTCTGGGAAATCGACACTTGCAAAACAACAGTGGGTTCTAGACGATAATTAACATCAGTATCCAATGCACACATTTGGATAAACATTTATATATATATATCATACATTTTCTGCTACGTTTTTTTTCTATTTACCTTTGTCAATCCCATAATTCCTACATTAGAAGAGTAAGACATAGTTGCATGACAACATCCCATGGCACCACTGAGAAGACTCATCAGACCCTCCACAGCCAGACCTCTGTTGTAGATATATCTAGGAGGTTGTTTCACTCTAACTATGCGGGCAGTCGCCTTGTAGTCACCAACAGAATCCAACACTGAAGCCATGGTCGCCATAAAGAAACAGACAAATCCTCCAAAGCTGAAAGAAAAACCTCCGAATTGCCCTGAGATGAAAAAAAAAATCAAATAAAATAGAACATGTTAACAAAATATATCAGAGGCTATGATTCATATTAGACAATTGAATATATTCATCATGTAATTAATGTGTGCATAGAACATACCTGGATACGGAAATGTAAACCAGTCGGATTCTCTCACAATGTAAAATCTGGAATCTGTTCTGGCAAACCTTTGTTTGCTGTTGGGATCATCAGACATTGTCCCAGCTTCAGTCAGTATTACACTGAATATCCAGCTGATGATTATACTTATAAGAACCTTAGATTAAGTTTGAATGAAATATTAAATATGTGCAGAGACGGTCTTAGGACTACCGGGAGCCCTAGACAGAGATTTCAGTATATGTTTAGGGGTTGGAGACAAAAGAAGCCATCGGGACCATTTTAGTATCAGATTTTTAAAAAAAATTTAGAAATAGAAACCTCATTTGCAGATGGGAGTCCAATGCCGTTCCCTAGTTTTCCATATCAATATGAATGGCTTATGATTTGTGTGAGGATGGAATCGAAGTTTTATGGGGAAGAAAATGTTTCTTACTGAATTGGCTTTGCCTTGAATAGGGAAATAAAGCCCCGCAGCTTTTAAATATAAATAATGAATTAACATCGAATGTGTATGTTTCCTTTTGGTTCATATAAAAAGTAGCATGGTTAAAAAATATAACATATTATATAATTATATTTTTAAAAAAGGAGTTACGAAACATCTAGCCAGTTTAACAGAGAGTTGTCAATCCTAGTTTCTTTACCGAGAAAATCTGGTGTAGTGGAAACCATAAAATGTAGAAGCCACGCTGTCGACTCCACATAGGAATGGGAGCAGGTCTTTTAGCCAAATACAATGCTAGTACCAAATTGCATGTGAAAGTCCTGAAGACAAAAGAATATCCATTACACACACACATAGGCCTATATATATACATGGGCGTCGCTAGGAATTTTTCCGGGGGGGGGGGCAAAAATTTTCTAGGGGGGGGGGCAAATAACAACTTTATGACATTTTTTTTAAATGTAAGGGGGGCGAGCAAATGTCCCCCTCTTATATGACAGTTTTTCAAAATGTAGGGGGGGGGGGGCAAATACCCCCTCGCCCCCCCCCATGAATACGCCCATGTATATATGTACATGTATATATTTAAACCATTAAAACAGCTAATGATTGGTGAGAAAGTATGTATATAAGATGTAGCCACTATATTTTGAGGTCTCTGGTTAAAGCCCAAGGTGTGCACTGGGTATTTTTCGTGGACCTGATCGATCCGTCAAAGTTCACTTTTTAAAAAAAAAAATGGATGCATGACTGACAACATATGCTAGGGCTAAAGGCTGCTTGATATTACAGCTGCTAGAATGCCCATAGGTGACCGTGGCTACAGGAACAGGCTCTCCTGGATGTGGTGGGGATGAATGAAGGGCACTACAAAACCTAAAAATTGTTCCTTTTAGGTGGGCGAATTTTGTTTACGGATGGTCGTGTGAAAAAGCGCTCAACTGTCTACCTGAGGGTAACTGGTTCGATCTTCGGTAAGGAGTAATGGATATTTCAGGTCATGGCCAAAATACCGCTATATCTCCCGTGGTGCCTCCATGGCCATTGTACTATCAGTTATGGTGAGAATGAAAGAAGGGAATTGCAAAAAAAAAAAAAAAACCGTCCCATTAGTGGTTTATAGGATCTAAGAGATTTCATCTCATCCTTACAGGGACTTCATACACAGGAATAGGCTGGATGGGTGGCGCTTTGGTAGCGAGCCGGATCTTTCTGTGGGTTACGGGTTCGACTGCCAGTTCGCCCAGTCACCTACCTATGTCTCCCGTGGTACCTCCATGGCCATTGCACAGTGGCTATGGTAGGGGTGAAACGAGGGAATCATAAAACCATCCCATTGGTGGCTTATAGGATCTATTCTCATTCTTTTCACGGACTTCACACAATATCAGGAAAACAGGTGAACTCTATTTCATCTGATCGAAATATTCTCTCATGGGAATCCATTTATTACTTGATTTCTTTTGTATTTTTAGCGTCATTTATCTTTCTTTAGACTGATTGACATATAAAAGCATGTACTGAAGTCTTGAAACGAACAGCAAGTATAATACTCACATAACAAAGTTTACTACTCACATAGCAAATATCAACCAGTTCGAGTCACTCAATGTGATGACCACTTTGTAAAAATTGAGACCAAGAAGTGTCACTGTAGGCACTATAGTCAACGGACCAATAAATCTGTAATGATAGGACATACATATAGTCTATAGAATAAGGATTAATAAATATAAATATGTAATTAGGGAACATGCATAGTCTATAGAATAAAGATTATTTGATTAATATAAATCTGTAATGAGGGTAGATACATAGTCTATAGAATAAAGATCAATTGATTAATATAAATCTGTAATGAGGGGGACATTCATAGTCTATAGATTACAGGTTAATTGATTAATATAAATCTGCAAAGCTTAAAAAAGTAAATCTCTTGACATGTAGTAACAGATATTAGTAAGAAGCCTAATAGATTTTTATGAGCTGAAACTCGCATTAACTTAACTTTCAACTTACCTAATTAATATCCCAACTAAACCAGTTACTCCGATGATAAAATGTAAGCCGCCTGCAAGCATAAGGCTACCTGACAACTGTAGAAAATAGGTAACATGACTTAATTTGACAAATGCATGGGAGGGGAGTGTATGCCTCATTTCTAGATTTATTTTTATATGAAAATCCTTTCAATGTTTACTTTGTTCAAACAAGGGATCAATATCTGATATTTAAATAAGCAAAGGTAAAAAAAAAAATTAAACCTGGCTCAGCTTCTGCAGTATGAATTCCCTGGCTGGAACTGTTGTTCCGTTACCAACATCAGCCATTAACACTGTTGTATTATCCTCTCTATATTCTACATTTTGATAAAAATTGGCAAAAATGTTTTGAGTTTTATTGGTCAAATAATCGGTTATCGGCTAGGATAATTTAAGTTAAGAGAAATTCTTATGTTATATGGGCAGTGCCGCCGAGAGGGGGTGGGGCAGGGGGCAAATGCCCAGGGACCCTACGAATTTTCCCAATCAACTTTTGAAAATATTATCAGCACGAGGGGCCCGTGACAGCCCTGCTCAGGGGCACGTGACAGCCCTGCCCAGGGGCCCAAAATTTCTGTCGGTGGACCTGTATATGGGGGGAGCCCTCAAGGAAATAACATATCGGGCCCCTGGTATCTCAGTGACTATACTTGATGGTCATTTAAATTCCATACGCATATTTTAAAAACTGTTATTATTAGTGGTATATGGTTTATCCGGATCGTATATTGTTTGATTAGTGTTAGTTGAGATATGGGAGGGGGGTGGGGCTTTCGGGCAGTTTTTCTGTCCTTAAGAAATACTCTTGACTTTAATTTTCATACAAACATTACTGTTAAACATACAACTAAATTTTTACCTAAAAAAACAGAATAATTTTATCCCAGTATTTAGTGTTACCTTTAAACATAGGAGGACACTTCCATTCAGGTAATGTGCTCATAAAAAATAATGGGATCAAGTACGCTGACGACGGACCTTGAAAAATTGGAAGCCTGTAAATAAGTTTTTTGTTCATTCTTGGGTTAAAAATGTATCAATGTGAGTGTTAATTTGTTATAATTGGACGCCTCTATTGAGGCATAGAAATTACATAAGACAAAAAAGCTCTGACTAATTGTGGCAACAGGCGCACTAATTCCCTCATAAAAACTTAAGCGGAAACAAAATATTACAGAAAAAAAAACATAGTTATATGTAGAGTTAAATACAATACGAATATTTGCAAAAAATTAAGTTTGTACAGAACCTAAAAAATGTTTAAAAAAAAAAATACCTGACTCCAATAACTGTCATGACAACTGTAGACAGACCAATCATAAAGAGGGAAGAGCTAAGGATTTGTGTTTTGATGACGTCATCCTTCTGGGCACACACCACTTCAGACGCTAGAACTGTTATTGTTAATGGACTTCCAATGTTGATAAGGCAGTGCTGAGGTAGAAAAAAAAATAGTTTCCATGATATATAGCGTGAGTAGCGAAATAAACGAACAAATGGATATATAACGTGAGTAGCAAAATAAACGTGCAAATGGATATATAACGTGAGTAGCAAAATAAACGTACAAATGGATGTATAACTTGAGTAACAAAATAAACGAACAAATGGATATAACGTGAGTAGTAAAATAAACGTACAAATGGATGTATAACGTGAGTAGTAAAATAAACGTAGAAATGGATATACAACATGAGTAGCAAAGTAAACGTACAAATGGATGTTAAACGGTAAATGTGCGAATAACGATCTGGGTTATAAACACGGAAATCATCAGCCTAAATGTTTTTGAAGACTTTTTCTCTTCTGTTAGCAAAAAAGAAGTTGAAAATGAAAGATCATAAAAAGTTTAAACTTTCCTCAGTTATTATCAAGAGAATTATTGATCTCGCATCTAGTCAATATTGTTTACTTCAAAATTTGGCCGGTCGTGGCTCGCCATAGTGGACATTGGCAGGCGTTCAATGACCACTTCCTATTGGCCGAAACACGGATAAGCAGAAAGGATAATTAGATAAAACTGGCAACAATAAAATGAAATCGCAAAGTAGGTTTATTTTACTCCACACTTTTTCTTGAATGAAAACTCATACAATCTTGTTAACATGTATATCGCAGTGGTTTTCAATCTGTGAGATTCGCGACCCGCTAAGAAACCTGTTAGGTTTTTCGCCACCTATCTGAAAAGAAACATAATGCTAACAGAAAGAAAAAAGCTAAAATTATATATTTTCTTCTTCTTCCTTTGGCTCTACAGCCCATTTAGGGCCCTGGCCTGTCATACTACTATTCTCCACTTTTCCCGATCCATGGTCTTTTACCTCCACTTTCTCACTCCTATGGCTTTAACGTCTATCTCCACTTCCTCTAGCCATCTGCTTCTTGGTATGCCCTGAGGCCTTTTCCCGTTGGATGTTGCTTTATATTTGCTTTTGGACCTCTGTTGTTGTTTTCCATTCTTTCTATGTGCCCTACCCACCTCAATCTAATCATTTTGATTTCAGCTGTTATACTGTATTTGGTTCTTTGTACAGTTCGTATAGTTCTGAAATTGTTCTACTCCACTCGAAATTGGCCCATGTATTTTCATAAATATTTTCCTTAACAAGTGTTTAGCACATTTTCTGCTTGTTTACTAATGGTCCATTTTCCACTACCATATGTTACTGCTGGTCGGATCATTGTCTTGTATATGTTTTTTTTTTTTTAGTTTTCTGTTTTTCATTATTTTATGCAGTTTGTTCCCTACTTGTAGTCTATTTTTGATCTCACACATACACACATATAGATAGATAGATAGATAGATAGATAGATAGATAGATAGATAGATAGATAGATAGATAGATAGATAGATAGATAGATAGATAGATAGATAGATAGATAGATAGATAGATAGATAGATAGATAGATAATGATATTATGAAAATCAGAAATTATGCGGATTGCGATTTTAAAAAAATTGAAAACATGTAATGACTTTTTTCTAACAAGAAGTCAACGAAAATCGCGCTCATTTCAAACTAATAACATTTTTAATTATTATAAACATATCTTAGCTATAAATAACTTAAAGTACGATAAATATTATTTTTGTCATTAACAAAAGAAAAAACAAGGAAAATAATATATGTCAGCGTGACAAATTTTAATGTTTCAAGAGTAATTGTTCAGACTTGGGGATTGCCCGAGTATCTGTTGATCTTAAGTCTTAATTTAATAATATTAAGTCTCATATTGAAAATATTTAATAATAATAGTTGTGCACTTAAATCCTGTATTGTAGTTATAAAGTGTACATTTGTTTTTGTCTAAATTATAATAAAACACAGAATGACAAAATTAGATCATAAATCTTTTTTTAGAAAGCGCGTCTCGTTATTTTTTTATTAACCATTGTCGTCGTTGGGGGAGTGAATGGTTGGACACATTGACAAATGGACACATCAACAGGCAGGTGTGCTGTCAAACGTCCATTCTGTGCGCACCGAAATCCTCTCCATGTAAGCGGCGAATATTTTCGGCTTCACCAGGGACTGAAGCCGTGTACACTTCGCATTTGAGTCGAGTTAGCTGTCGACTGCGCTATCCAGTCGAATATCTAATTTAGACATCAGTAAATTATGTATGCCTATTATTTACATCAGCGGTTTTCATCCTTTTACACTTAAGTATTTTCGAGGGTTCTCCTCACATGTAAGTTCGCGAATTAATCTTCTTATTTTCATAATATATGTCTAAATTTTCAAGTATTTTAATTTAAATATAATTTTCTTTCATTTTCTGCAAACATTTTTGTGGGCTTTTTGTGTTTATTTTCACTTTTTTTACTGGAAGTTATGGGAAAGTATTTTTACAAGGAATATATACTTTTTTATTAGATTTGTATTCATTTATTAAGTTAGTTTTACTTGATAAAGAAATATTACAATTTTCGACGACCCACCGCTGGTGTAAAAAAAAAAAACAAATGTAAAATAACCAGCTATAAGTTTTGAATACTTTATATTCTTAAGTTATCAAGATTAAACTGTTGTTGACATTAAGAAATGAAAAAAAAACTCACTTGAAGTCCAGATATGATGAGAAGATGTAACGGTGGAACCTGTGACACTCGGTAAATGAGTTTAGGTTTCTCTATGGTGGTTTCCGGAACTTTGATTTTTAAATTATTATCAACAAGTTCTGTACAGTTTGAATTCGGTGTTGCCTTTGGTTGAAGGATTGCTTTCTCCTCCTCCATGGAGCTATTGTCATATTGGTTTCCATTTAGATTCGTTGGTTTAATCATTTTGGTGTTGACACTTTAGTACGACTAAACTGACTGTGCCCTTTTACATTTCAAATTGAGAAATTACCAATGCAACCCTATTTTTTTTTATAACAAAAACACAAGTTTGTTCATCAGTTTTATTCATAAATAATTGTATTATTATTAGTAAGTGCAATATGTATGATAAGAAAAAAAATAAAATTCCGAATCCCCCAGTATAAAACGTAGTCCACAAAAATAAATAATCTCAATGCATTCTTGAAATATATAATTCCTAAGTATCTCTCCATCACCTCTTCATCCAATATGTTTCATTATAGATGTAGTCCTTGACCAAACACCTACATTTAGCTACCAGCATCGTTGTAGGAAATGTATGGCGACATCTGGGCCCTCGGAAAATGTAAAAGATCAGTATATATTAGGGTCGTCCTTATAGATAGGTAAACTAGGCACACGCCTAGAGACTCCTACCATCAAAAGGTACCCCGTTTCAGTATTTAATTTCTATTACAAATATGGCTGGAAAGTCCCAAGGACGACAATTGTCAATTTAGTTTATACATTACATAGTATATCTGAGTATACCAACCTAACTGAAACAACCCATATCTGAGTATACCAACCTAATTGAAACAACCACTATCTGAGTATACCAACCTAACTGAAACAACCCACATCTGAGTATACCAACCTAACTGAAACAACCCACATCTGAGTATACCAACCTAATTAAAACAACCCATATCTGAGTATACCAACCTAACTGAAACAACCCCTATCTGAGTACACCAACCTAACTGAAACAACCCATATCTATGAATAAACGATAACTCCTTCCATGGGCGTCATTTGCATGTGAAAGAGGGGAGGGGGAAGTTGATGAAGAAATTGACGTCCTTGGAATGCCAGGTAAGGTCATGTCCTTCAAAACAGTTGTGGCACATCCACTATTTTAAGTATCGTGTTACAGCTAGACCGTTTGGCTAAGAGATTGTCCATAGCTTTGAAAAAAAAAATACCGAACTGATGTGTTTCCGATAGTTTCATTCTTAGGTTTATCTTTTTCACATTTCTTTCATTAAAACAATAAATGTTGATTATGCACAATATTCCTGAAATAGCTGCTCATAATGTAAAGTTCTATTAAGCCCCTATGGGCACATCGGGGCAGATAAAGTATAGAATTCATCTGTTTCTGTAACCTTGGCATGTAAAGGGATTGTGTTGTTACTCCCCGCTTATACTCCCTCAACAGGTACAAATTTAAATCTGGGGAGGGGCTTTTATAAGGACCTGAAAAATTCCAACGTTGTCACTGAGGTTCATACCCATGGTTCCTCCATTCGACAGTTGAGTGCTAAACACCGCACGACCACCCACCCCCTCGCTCATAATGTTCTATTTGTTAAACGACCACCCTACCCCTCGCTATTAATGTACTCATTGTTAAACAATTGCTCTCGTAAAGCACGTGATCTTCTGTTCCGTCAACCTCTTCGAATTAATATACACACCAGCACATGCCTAGTGTGTCGCTTGATTCCATCGACAGCTAACGTAGTTGAGTCACGTGATATGAAGGGTTAGCAAAACACATCTATTATCGACATGTTTTTTACTTTAATTACAAATACTTTTAAAGTTGTTGTTTTTTTTTTCAAATGTATGTAGGCGGTGTAAGAGGGACAGGGAAGGCGGTGAAAGTGCGACAGGGAGGGCGATGTAAGAGAGACAGGGAGGTCGATGTAAGAGAGACAGGGAGGGCGATGTAAGAGAGACAGGGAGGCGATGTAAGAGAGACAGGGAGGGCGATGTAAGAGAGACAGGGAGGCGATGTAAGAGAGACAGGGAGGGCGATGTAAGAGAGACAGGGAGGGCGATGTAAGAGAGACAGGGAGGGCGATGTAAGAGAGACAGGGAGAGAGAGGGAAATAATACTATCGGATCTTTTTTAATAAGCGATGGGGCAAATGGGTTTTATCAATCGGTTAGTTGATTTTATTGCTCTGCTTGATTTATTTTCGTGAAACTAATTACTTATAATATAATGTTGATTAAATAATTATTTATTGCAGCCTGTGGCACATTGATGTTTTTTTTTTAATTAAGTTTGTTAAAAACACAATGCAAAATATGAAATAAAACAAGAAAAAAAAAGACTGACAAAGGATATTGAAATAAAAATATTTGGCTAATTAATTTTTTTTTTAAACTTTTAATGCCTAAACTTCAAAAATCGTGCACCAATTATTGAACATAAATATATAAAAACAATTTTTTTTTTTAAATGATCGAAAAACAGAAAGTCAATCTCAGTATAAAAAAAACTGAATAAATGAAGCTCTCTAGAGATAAATTACTTGATATAAAAATAAATTGATTTAATTATTTTTTTTAGTTTATTTTCCCTTATTGAGCAATAAAATGATCTAAGAAAAACTTAATTTCATGTTCCATTTATTTTTTTCGAAACATGCCCTCCAGCTAGCTTCCTTTTTTTTATTGTTTGTTTGTTTTCGTAATCTTTTTATGATTATTATAAATTTACTCCTACAATAAAAACACGATAAAGTTTACTTCTTTCTGCCAACAGAATTGCCTATTTAAACAATGCACAAATAGAAAACTATTAGATAAAGAGATTTATCAAATTTTAATAAAATATTGGGACTCAGTTTTTATTGCTAGCCAATATTTATCTTGTTTAGACAAGTGGAAGACAAATTTCGTAGGAAATGTTAAATAGTACAATTGTATCACGGTTAATTTACTTAGTAATCTTAGCCAATGTTTATGTTGTAGAGACCAGTGAAATAAATTGGTCACGATGTGTAACTAGTGAACTATGCCATTCAGTTGTGGGATTCACATGGAACAAGACTTCGACAACCGCAGTTCAGCTCAACAGACAATTCTGTCCCCAGAGTTGCCATAACGAGACAGAACCTGGGGTCAATAACGAATGTATCGACGCCGAGTGCTTTCCGTGTAGCTGCGAGGTGCCCCAGTGTGAGATCTACGGTACTTGTTGCCCGGGCGTCTCGAAGGATGAGCTGCGACTGGTGGGCTCGTTGGCAACAGACAAGGGAGACGAAGAGCAGAGGAAGCTGCATTGCAGACAGTCGGGCCAGGGTTACCTGTTCGTCAGATCTTGCCCTCGAAACTACACTAACGAAACTGCAAGAGAAATGTGCCAGACTGACCGACCTGGCATGATGAGCATCCTGGAGGCTAACACCAGGGTGAGTGATGCACGTACAGGAGTGGGCTATTACAACAAGTACTGTGCGCTGTGTAACAATGTTCTTGAGGTAGGTACACCAGCTATATAAAGTAAATAAAACTTCAAAATGCATATGAAATGTGACACATGGTCTGTGACACATGGTCTGTGATAATGGTCTGTGACACATGGTCTGTGACACATGGTCTGTGACACATGGTCTGTGATTCATAGTCTGTGACACATAGTCTATGACTCATAGTCTGTGACACATAGTCCCATTTACACAAATGGAAGCCTTATGCTGCACTTTAATCCGCTCGAGGTTCTTTGATTTACCTATTTAAATATTTGTGTTTACATATAATCTTGATACATTTACTATAGTGCAGCTCTTATTTGTTTTTGGTTTTCCGCTGTATAAAGAACCAGGATGCGAGTCTCATCGATCCTCATGTCCCATACATGACAGTCATGAGATAGATAGATAGAGGCAGATAGAGACAGATAGAGTCAGACAGATGGATAGATAGATAGATAGATAGATAGATAGATAGATAGATAGATAGATAGATAGATAGATAGATAGATAGATAGATAGATAGATAGATAGATAGATAGATAGATAGATAGATAGATAGATAGATAGATAGATAGATAGAGTTAGACATAAAGAGGCAGATAGGGTCAGGCAGATAGATAGACAGAGACAGATAGAGTCAGACAGTGGATAGGCAGACAGAGACAGATAGAGTCAGACTGATAGATAGATTTGAAGAGGGGGAACTGAGAATGGGGATCCAGGGAAGGAGGGGGCTAGGTATCCGTGGAAGTTCTGAGTGAAGGGGTAAGGAGAAGGAAGGATGTATAATTAAACTGGAGTGCCACGGGGTGTATAATTGAACTGGAGTGCCAAGGGGTGTATAATTGAACTGGAGTGCCAAGGGGTGTAAAATTGAACTGGAGTGCCACGGGATATATAATTGAACTGGAGTGCCAAGGGGTGTATAATTGAACTGGAGTGCCACGGGATGTATAATTGAACTGGAGTGCCACGGGATGTATAATTGAACTGGAGTGCCACGGGATGTATAATTGAACTGGAGTGCCACGGGATGTATAATTGAACTGGAGTGCCAAGGGGTGTATAATTGAACTGGAGTGCCAAAGGATGTATAATTGAACTGGAGTGCCAAGGGATGTATAATTGAACTGGAGTGCCAAGGGGTGTATAATTGAACTAGTGCCGAACTGACAACGTCGTATATAAAGCGATCCTTAACAAATAATTAAACAACAAATACTTTTGCCACATTTTCACCAAATTTAAAAAGTGAGACTTAACCCGATGATCGTGTGGCCGGGTACAACTAGTTGATAGATAGAAATAAATAATTAAATGGACTAAAGATCTAGAAGGGAACCCAAACATAGATTTGTTATAGATATGTGCATATACATATTTGTATGATCCAAGGAGCTCTTTTTTTTTTTTTACTTTTTGTGCACTTTAATAGAGGCTTATTTTGTTATATTATGTGGGTTGGGTAGGTGGGCGTGACCCATATATTGTTTTGGTTGATTACAAAATACTGAGTTAATTTATTTTTTTTATTTCTTTGCTTTAGTTGATAAGTAGCAAAAAAAAATCGAGATGTATACACACACTTATTTTTCTGGTAATGAAAATTTATATAAATATTTATATGATATAATACATTTTTCTTCTTATTTTTTAACCTTTTACTGAACTTTTAAAAAAGTTTATTTATAGAAAATGTTTTTAAATACTGTTTTTTTTTTCTTTTTCTAGTTTTTCATTGAAATAAATTTAAAAAATTGTGTCAAATAATTTTAAACTGTTTCTTCCCAACAGTTTGAATCATGGCTAATCTCAATTGACTGTTTTCATTACCTGGACGTTTATCAAGCTGTCACTGAGTCAGATCTAATAGAAATGAGTTTACAGCCTGATTCTAATTGTTTAGTCCGCGAGAAGCCTCCAAGTGACCATTACTATTCATGTGATGTTTTATGGTTTCGAAACGTCATCGACTCGTGTAACACGAGTGGACAGTGGCCTAACTACGATCCAGAAATAGAATACAACTGCTTGCATCAGTTTGAGAAAATCACTTCTAGAATTCTTGTTGGTCTAACGGTTTATAAAAATGTATTTTGCGCACTATGTAATTCTGCAGGTTTGCCGTGTGGAATAGAAATGCGTGTTGAACATGGCAATTCTTTTCCCAAACTACCCTTCAAATTAATACTAAATCCCCAACAGCTACTTCAGCAAGAGATGAAGATCAAAAATGTCGACCACAGCGACATTCAGCGGCAATGCCCATTAGCTCATTGTCCAACAATACTTTGCTCTGAAGGAAAGATAATTTACCACAATAAATGCATTTCTCCAATGACCAAGATAAGTGGGTTGGGTTACCGGTTTAAACTTCTCTTCGAATACCAGAATCTCTACACGCATAATGTTAGTGCCATCACAAATTTGACCACAGTGTTCAAAGACCTCCTGGACAGTTGGGACTATTGGATAAAAGGTTTACTGGACCAATGGTCAAACAGCCACAGTATCTTGGTAGCTGTCAGGGCTGACAGCATTGAGCTAACAGAATACTGTGTTCTGAATTCTAGTGACCAATTGATGTTACCAGGTAACTTGACACCCTCGATGTTTTATAAGACGATCCTGGCCGGTTCACTGTATTACGCGAATGTCTATTTTGTAGCAAACGACAGTTATGGACGGGATGATGTCGAGATATACTTAACCCGTGTTTTAACCCCGGGTGATATTCAACTGAATTTTGTTGGCATGTCCATGATGCTGAGACATCTGTCTAATGACTTATCAGAGTATGATATCCAGTGTGAAGAAGAAAATACATTTTGCCGATCATCTGAAGCGAGTCACTCAGACCAGAAACGTAATTACATTCTACGGTCCGATAAAGAAAAGTTTATATCGGTTAGTCCATTTTTAACATGCCCTCACATTATTTTGAACGAAAGCTATTTTACGGTTGAACCGTTAGATTCTGGAGATCCTTGGCGAAAACAAATCAAATTAAAATCAGAGGGGACGACTCTTCATTTTTCAGGCTACAGAGATCTCACAAGAATCGAGATAACCAAGAATAATACACTCAAACTTTGCGTTGATATTTTCAAAGTTAATCTGAATCAGTCGATGGAATCAAGCCAATTTACCATGACGTTTGTAATGCAGTACTTATTAACCCTGTTCTGTCTCAGCGTTTCCATGCTAAGTCTTGTGGTGATCATAACAACATACCTCGCGTTCCCCGTGCTTAGAAATGTGGCCGGTCTCCACAATATTTTTCTCTCCTCAAGTCTTTTGGTGTCTCAAGCTTTACTGCTGGCCAGCTCCCACGTCCATGACCCGAGCGTTCTGTGTGCCGTGCTGGGTGTGGTCACTCACTTTTCCTGGCTGAACATGTTCTGCTGGAGCATATTTTGCTGCCATCACGTGTACTCCATCTTTAACTCCAAGAGCAGAGCAGCGCACGTCACGTCTCAACAGATTAAGTCAGTCATGATCTTCAGGACGGTTCTGAGTCTGTTGGTGCCTGGGTCCATCGTTGCCGCAGTGATAATCAGCGATTACTTGTTATCCGGAGGTCAATCGATGGGCTACGGGAGTGTCATTTGTTATCTTAATTCTACCAACTTTATCCTGTATTCCTTTGTGGTGCCGCTCCTGTGCGCTTTGCTAACCAACGCCTTCTTCTTTCTCTCCTCTGTGTACCAAGTGTGCAAGCTCAGAAACCTGCAAAGCGACGTGAGCTTTAAGTCGGAAAAGCGGAGACAGATGTGTGTCTATATCAAATTGTCCACCATGACCGGTCTCTTCTGGGGTGTGGCGATACTGTCCGAGGTACTGGACAGCGACGCGCTGCGTTTTGTTACCGTCGTTTTAAATGGGCTTCAGGGTCTGTTTCTTTTCATATCCTATATCTGCAATAGGAGGGTGTTGACTCTATACAGGCAATGGTTTGACCAGCTTGTCACACCCCCTGCCACAGATACCTCTGCTGTAGATCTGCAATAGGAGGGTGTTGACTCTGTACAGGCAATGGTTTGACCAGCTTGTCACACCCCCTGCCACAGATACCTCTGCTGTAGATCTGCAATAGGAGGGTGTTGACACTGTACAGGCAATGGTTTGACCAGCTTGTCACGCCCCCTGCCACAGATACCTCTGCTGTAGATCTGCAATAGGAGGGTGTTGACTCTGTACAGGCAATGGTTTGACCAGCTTGTCACACCCCCTGCCACAGATACCTCTGCTGTAGATCACGTGATATTCAACTTTAATCACCATTGATTGGTTGTTTGTTTTGTTTTTTTTTTTGTTTTTTTTTAAATTATTAAAACATATGAATCCGTTAACAAAATAAATTTTAACTACAACTGTTGCAGCTTAAAGGATGCATCGAAAGATTTAACTTTATATCGATAATATGATGTCTAAACATATAGTTAAATAATACCGTTTAATAAATCATTATTTAAATCATTACTTTATGGTCTTCAATGTGTTCAGTAAAATGTTGATTGGTTAAACTTGTGAAATTTAAAATCTTTTTTGATTTATCTGTGATATATTTCTGTTAATCGGTTGAATACATTATAACCGATGTACACTATTTACTCATGGCTACTTCATTGGTATAATTTACTACTGTAAATGAAGTATGTGGTTTATCACGACCACCACTGCGACCATGTAAATGACTTTGTTATTATGTAAATGATGTTATTGTATGAACTGGTTAATAATGAAAACTCAATTCATGTCCATGGTTCATACGATTTATTGACGACACAACAACATATAAACAGAATAAATCCAATGAATAATACTTGTTAACAATGAACTTAACTGATCAACTAAAACTTCTGATATGTACTCAAATACTCTCTCAATACTCAACTGAACTTCTGAACTCAAATGACTTCACTGACTCGATTGACTCAATTCCCTTCTTTCTCAACTGAACATCGTCTTTATATACTTTCCTTCCATCCATCTCGAACATTCCACATCGCTCTGTCTCTCACTCATTTAGTCAATACAATTTACAAATAAACAACATATTTATTTTCTATAAATATCTAGAATAATAAACAACATATTTATTTTCTATAAACATCTCGAATCTTGACCCCGTGACCACATGTTGACCTGGTTGGCCAAGCTCCAAAGATACACACACACTTGTGTGCGTAGTACTCATAACTATACCATGACAACTACTCTTTTTTTTAATTATTTATTGTAATATTTTTATACCTTTGTCCAAAGTGATATTAATTAGGAACTTAGCATAATTAACATTAACGGCGGAATAACAAAACGGACTCTGAAATACCGCTTGATGCCTGTTCAAAAAAAAGAACTAAAATTGAGATACCTCAATTTACGTCACTGAATAGGAAAATATATGACGAGAAACATGTTGTTTTGTAAAACTTTAATTAATAAAACATTTACACAGTAAGCGTCGAGTTAAGTCAGACTTTCTTCGGAAAGATTAATTTCGCAAAAAATAGTAAGACAAAAAAATTATAATTAGTGTCCCTTGAGGAAGACAAAAAAAAATATTCTCGTTGAGGCCCGCTCAAGGGTTGACCATTGACCTTAATTTAAATATTAACAGCGTTGAGGCGCGCTCAGGGGTTGACCATTGACCTTTAAAAAAAACGAAAAACCAAAAAGGAATAATTTAATAATATATTGACACACATATATAAATAGATCACATATGAGACTGAAATGAAATAATATAATTAACTGTGCCTTGAGCTTAACTGAGAACATTATTATTTTTTTTTTTTTGTCTTTTCGTTTTGTCCTAACGGGACTTAATGTATTCAAAAATAGGAATAAATTTAGCCAATTTAGACTTGCTAAAGCATGATGGGATGTGAAATGGCAAACGGTATGTCCCCAACCCATCTTCATAACTCTCATTCAAGTTGTCAACGTCCTCGTCATTAAATTCTCTTATTTGATGCAGCATGCCTCTTTCTTTAAGGGTTCCTTTTTGTAGCAATAAGTTTAAAAAGAAAAGTAATTCATAAAAAAAGTTCTTTAATATACCATTCAAAATTTAAGTAAAAAAAAATAATTATTTTAACATAAAATATTTATGAACTACACGTGAAAAATCTGGCGATTGAAACTTTTCTTTCTTTAAAAAAACATGTCTATATACCTGGAACTGTATTATCCAAAAAGCAAGCAAATACTCCACCAACAAATGACGAATTTGATAGGAGCATCGTAAGGGCGTTGTTCAGATCATCATTACCTGTACAGTGAAAAAGAAATTGAGTGGAAGTCGTCACATTTATAGAACATAAAATATTCTTTATAAAAAGACAAAAAAATCTTTATCAGATATGTTTCTATATGTAAGTAATTTTTAATGTCGAAAACACCAAAATATTGACCTGTTTCAATAGCATTAGGATTTTTGGAAATCCAAAATGGCATCATCAATCCCAATAATAATGATGTGCCGATGATGGCCAGATTTCTAGGTGAGTTTAAGTCAACAGTCTGGTAAAAAGAAATTAAAAATTAATTCAGAATTGATAAAAACTAATATAAATATATATATATATATATATATATATATATGTGTATATACATATATATATATATATATATATATATATATATATATATATATAAATATATATGTGTGCGTGTGTTTGCGAGAAAGAAGAGATTGCTTACCTGTAAATATGACAAGACTACACCTACAAAAATACCCATCGAAATAAGAGATGAACCGCCTAGGACGGGGTAAGGTATTGTTATGAAAACTGCTCCAAGTTTTGCAAACACCGCAAATAGAACGTATATAAGACCACACACCTGAAACACGCTACGACTTACTACCTGGTTCATAAAAGAATAGATGAAAAATTGATACAAAATTATATTAAGAAAATTTAAAAAAATATTTAATAAAGTAGACATAGAGAACATTTTCATATAAAAAAATACTAAAATAATTATCTTATCATCTGTATCTCGTCTATCTATCTCTATCATCTATCTATCTATCTCTCTCTATATATATATATCATATTTATATCAAGAGAGAGAGATAGATAGTTAGACAAACAGATAGATAGATAGATAGATAGATAGATAGATAGATAGATAGATAGATAGATAGATAGATAGATAGATAGATAGATAGATAGATAGATAGATAGATAGATAGATAGATAGATAGATAGATAGATAGATAGATAGATAGATAGATAGATAGATATGCTGGTGTCCTAACCCTTGTTATCGCCATGGCACCAATATTCAGCTGTTATACTGTATTTGGTTCTTTGTACAGTTCGTATAGTTCTGAAATTGTTCTACTCCACTCGAAATTGTCCTTTACTGGCCCATGTATTTTCATAAATATTTTCCTTAACAAGTGTTTAGCACATTTTCTGCTTGTTTACTAATGGTCCATTTTCCACTACCATATGTTACTGCTGGTCGGATCATTGTCTTGTATATGTTTGTTTTTTTTTTTTAGTTTTCTGTTTTTCATTATTTTATGCAGTTTGTTCCCTACTTGTAGTCTATTTTTGATCTCACACATACACACATATAGATAGATAGATAGATAGATAGATAGATAGATAGATAGATAGATAGATAGATAGATAGATAGATAGATAGATAGATAGATAGATAGATAGATAGATAGATAGATGATAGATAGATAGATAGATAGATAGATAGATAGATAGATAGATAGATAGATAGATAGATAGATAGATAGATAGATAGATAGATAGATAGATAGATAGATAGATAGATAGATAGATAGATAGATAGATAGATAGATAGATAGATAGATAGATAGATAGATAGATAGATAGATAGATAGATAGATAGATAGATAGATAGATAGATAGATAGATAGATAGATAGATAGATAGATAGATAGATAGATAGATAGATAGATAGATAGATAGATAGATAGATAGATAGATATGCTGGTGTCCTAACCCTTGTTATCGCCATGGCACCAATATTCCCACCATACGACACAGTGGCATGACAACAACCCAAGGAACCGCTGATAAAACTCATCAGACCCTCAACGGCGATTCCCCTATTGAAAACATATTTCGGTGGAGGCGGCACCCTGCTGATACGAGCAACAGCATTATAGTCACCGATGGAATCCAGAACAGACGCGATGGTTGCCATAAAAGCTCCTAAACTGAAGGCATAGCCTCCATATTTTTCTATGGATAACAAAATAAAATTAAAAGTATACATGCATTTGTTCCACATTAAACTTAAACAAAAAAAAAGGATTTAATAATTGCTTTACATAAGTTATACATAAGTAATTTCTTATAATAAAAAATTATTGGATCATTTCACTGTAATGACTATAGAAATTAATCGTTTACGATCTTCTCACCTGGATAAGGGAAAGTGAACCAATCCGACTCCTTTACGATGTAAAGCCTGGAATCCGTTCTGGCAAACCTTGCAATGCTCTTGGGGTCGTCAGAAATTGCCCCTGCTTCAGTCAGTATTGCACTAAATATCCAACCAATTATAATGCTGAGAAGAACCTAAACGTGCAACAAAACAAAAAGAACATTACATTTATACATTTAACTATTTACCATACATAAGAGAAACATTTTTACAACCAATACAGAACACATCTGTTTCACCAATTTGAGCAGATCATTTCTATAATATTTCTTTTTTTACTTTTTACAGTTTCTCACTTGTAAAACATTACATCTTAAGTCGATTTTTTTTTCTCAAATCGGCTTACCGAGAAAACTTTGTGAAATGGAAACCACAAAATATGAAATCCTTTTTTTCTATTCCACATCGGAATCGGTGTCTGTCTTTTTGATAGGGATAGAATCAAATTCACGGCGCACGTACTAAATAAAAATTGTGTAAAAAAAAAATTTTTAATCTCGAAATTAGCTTACATAACAACACTACTTTCAATTGTTCCTTAAATTTTCATATGTCTTCTAGTTATCACTTTTAGATGTATCTCTCTCCCTATTTGTTATTTGCTGTTTAACAGTATCTCTCTCCCTATTTGTTATTTGTTGTTTAACAGTATATATGTCCCTATTTCTTATTTCTTGTTTAACAGTATAGATATCCCTATTTGTTATTTGTTGTTTAACAGTATATATGTCCCTATTTGTTAATTGTTGTTTAACAGTATTTATCTCCCTATTTGTTGTTTAACAGTATATATGTCCCTATTTGTTATTTTTTGTTTAACAGTATATATCTCCCTATTTGTTATTTAACAGTATATATCTCCCTATTTGTTGTTTAACAGTATTTATCTCCCTATTTGTTGTTTAACAGTATATATGTCCCTATTTGTTAATTGTTGTTTAACAGTATTTATCTCCCTATTTGTTGTTTAACAGTATATATGTCCATATTTGTTATTTGTTGTTTAACAGTATATATGTCCCTATTTGTTAATTGTTGTTTAACAGTATTTATCTCCCTATTTGTTGTTTAACAGTATACATGTCCATATTTGTTATTTGTTGTTTAACAGTATATATGTCCCTATTTGTTAATTGTTGTTTAACAGTATTTATCTGCCTATTTGTTATTTGTTGTTTAGTGGACCTCCACTACTCCAACATCATTTTATAAAATTACAAACGTTTGAAAAAATCATTTATAGTTTTAGATACTTGTGCCTTCTAGCGCGTGTATGCGTGAGTGTGTGTTTTACTTACATTGCCGCGACCAGCCAGTTCGCTTGACACAATTTAACGTTCACTTCATAGATAAAGAGGCCAACAAAGGTGATTGCAGGTACAATTGTTATAGGTCCGATAAACCTGAAATTAAGAAAAATAAAGTTATACTTGATTATATATGCAATATATATTTCATCAGTGCATTGTAAATTATTTACGCTTTTGAAAGAATCGCCTTCATTCTTTTAAAAAAAAACCGCCGAATATTGCCATAACTATAGAATTAACCAGCCCGAACTTCTTCACTTGTTCACATTACGTCTCTCAGAGAAATAAACTGTGAATATACACCATATTTAACCTCAAGAGAAATATTAACGCAATGATTAAATAGAAAGAATAGGAATAGGAATAGAACGGATAGGGCTCACATTTCACTGACAAACCTCCCCCCCCCCCTTTCGTTGCCAGTACATATGCCATGTCGGATCTATAGATAAAAAAAAATTGCGAATAGCTGTACATTTCTAAATTATACTTCGCATCTAATTTGTGCAAATAAAATGATTAAAGTGCATTCATGTGGATATAGATTGTATGTATTCATACCAAGACACCATCACCCCGACCACAGGGGGTCACACAAACCTGAAAATGTATCCACCTATGTTCCATAAATAAAAATACAGTATTTCTAATAAAAGCCCCAAAATAACTGCTCTCAAATATATTTTTTTCTAAAACCAACAGTACAAAAAAAAAAGTCAAGTTTCCCGAAAGGTCATCGGGGCAGATGACGTGTAGAGTTCATCTGTTTCTAAGGGCACGATTCCCAACCGCCTTAACATTCCCTCTGCTCTTGTCAGGTACCCGTGGGTGAGCCTAGGGAAGGGGGGGACTTTCAGCCAATCTTAACGTTAAGCTTGGTAGACCCCCTTTGGACGTCGTGGGCCCATGAGCAATGTAATGTGGGCCGCAGAGCAATTTATTAACTGCGTCATTCTCTCCTTAAACTTTTACACCACGCTAATAAATTTACCTTATCAGAACCCCAACAAGACCTGTTGCACCTATTAAGAAATGTAGACCTCCTGCTAACATCAAACTGCCAGACAGCTGAAAAAAAAAGGGTGCGATTGGTGGAGTGTGGTGAGTTTTGATAATGCTATTCATGTAATAACTATGGGAGTGTGATGAGTTTTGATAATGCTATTCATGTAATAACTATGGAAGTGTGGTGAGTTTTGATACTGCTATTCATGTAATAACTATGGGAGTGTGGTGAGTTTTGATACTGCTATTCATGTAATAACTATTGGAGTGTGAGAGTTAGTGTCAGAGTTTTAATTACAATTATAGTGTGTCTCTCGTTGTTTTATTTAGCATTCCACAGGCATTCTTCTAAACAACACCAACTCTATAGCCCGCGGGGGTCAGACTAGTTACCATCGCCACCGTAGTCACACTTGTGTCGTCAGTTGTCACTTTATCAAATTATGCATTCAATAGTCTTTTTATTTCACACTCTTTCTGTTTGCTATTTATTAGTAACCATATAGAATTATGCATTCAAACTCATAAGTAAAATGAATTATACATCCTAAACGTAGTTTTTGATGGTCAATAAGAGGGCCTATCTGTTAAACTAAGTGCAGTAAATATAAAAAAAAAACTGCTTTTCATAAAATTAACGGTGTACCCCTTTTCGATAAACTTTTTGTCACGTGTTGAAAAATAATATTCCTTCATACATTATGCTAAAATGATTGTTTAAAACTGGTATCACGTAGAAATCATGCTGGTAGATTGGTCAATGATATTGACAAAAACAAATAAATGTCACTCATGATAAATGTATGATATTTACCTGAACCATACTGGTGCATTTCATACATTAATTATACTTTTAATCCCCATGTACTTTCCTTTCATCCTATACAGAAGTGTCGATGCGCACAAAGTCGTCTGAGCATTTTCTCGAGGGGGGGGGGCGATTGCAGGGAACCAATAAGCTTTTTTTTTAAGATTTACACTGAGTCAGCCTCATAAAAGTTAGTCACATCAATTAGTCAGCCTCATAAAAGTCAGTCACATCAATTAGTCAGCCTCATAAAAGTCAGTCACATCAATTAGTCAGAATCATAAAAGTCAGTCACATCAATTAGTCAGCCTCATAAAAGTCAGTCACATCAATTAATCATCCTCTTATAAGTCAGCTATATAAAGTAGTCACTATGTGAAAGGCATCTGTCCTTATCGCTCACAGACATGTAATCTTTGTTTATTGTAGAGCTCTTGTAGTCATTTATTTTCAAGTCTCAAAGTGAACACAATGACTCCTACCTGACTTATTTTACTCTCTATCACATCTCTTGCTGGGATAATTGTCCCGTTTCCAGTCCTCATCATTAGTACTGTCGTATTATCATCACGCATTTCTAAAAAAAATAACAAGTAATAGTGGATAATGAATGAAACAATACGTTTAGAAAGTAAAGAAATGTATGCCAAGCTGCATAATTAAATTTGGATGTTGTATTTACTTAAAACATTGTTTATACTTTTCTTATTATATGATTATAAAAATGTGCATAACTTTATAATTTTTCAAAAAGCTTGTTTTTATCTAAAATAAAAAATGACCTCTAAAAGTAGCTGGACATTTCCATTCTGGTAAAGAAGACATGGCTATTAGAGGAATCAGATAGGTTGATGCTGGACCTTGGAATACTGGAAGCCTATAAATAAATCTCAATTCGATTAAAATTGTCATTTTAAAAAAAAACTACTAATCATGTTTTAAAAGTTGTAAATGTAAATAGATATATGTTCAATATTTAGCATTGCTGAAAACCTTTCTAAAGACATGAAAAGAGTAATCAAATGATTGCATAATTTCTAAAATCTTGTTATGTTGTGTATACCAATGATACACACGATCTTGTTCATTATTCCAGGTAGTGTCACTCCCCTATCATCTAATCAAACATGTACAATGATACTTTATATCTCTATGTGGACAGATGGCCGATGGTGTAGACATTCGTCTGTCGACCTGAGAGTCATAATATTTTTCCAGGTGTTACTTTGTGCAGAGTCACCAAGTTATAAAGGGTACCTAACTTAAGTAGGGGAAGTAAAGGCGGCTGGGCGTTGTGCTAACCAGATAATTGAAGTCTACACTGCATCTGCCCGATGGCCCGTTAGAAATGAGGGGAGCTTTCTCTCTCTCTCTCTCTCTCTCTCTCTCTCTCTCTCTCTCTATATATATATATATATATATATATATATATATATATATATATATATTATATATATATATATATATATATATATATATATATTACTGTTACTTCTAGTACTACTATACATAGCAAAGTTGTATCATATGTTTAAATATTTTTAATGAAATTAACGAAATTCAAACGGTAGTGCAGTGTCCCTTACCTAACTCCGAATGTGCTCATCATGAATGTGGAGATGCCAATCATTAAAAAAAGTGGCACTGAGAACTTATGTCTTGATGGCTTCATCTTGTTGGGCACACACCACCTCAGAGACGATGATTGTAACAGAGAGTGGGCTCCCAATAGTCAGAAGACTTTGCTGAAATTATATCGCTTTCAGTTGTCTTTTAAAATATATAACGAGAAAGTGTATGGTATACACCATTTTTTTTAAGCACGTATCATTAATTTCACCCAACAGTTAATTAAAGCTAATTCTTTTTACTTCGATAAACAAAAAATCTGAATACGTTAAACACTTCTTATTACTTTATTATGTCAATTTTTTTGTTGTTGTTTTTGTTTACAATATTGTTTGTATCAACATGAAGGAAAAGGGGGGAAACATATTTCTATTACACTCACAAGTATTTATGTTATATGTAAGTTACATTACTTGTTTAGTCAGTGATACGTCAATAATATATCGTCTATAAACTACTTGTAATGTTGATCTTCAAATGACTCTTAATATCATGGCAGAAATAATAAAATGTCAAGTACTAAATATTTCTTCAGAGAAACTTATTTTGAAGATTTGTGCTCTTTGTCTGGGGAAGGAAGTTTTTTTTTTATAGGCTCTTATCTAAGTCAATATGACTATCGATAGACCGATTCTTTGTTTTTGGAATTTGATTTTTTCATTGATCATGCTTGCCGTTGTTAGTAGATGCTCTTAACGTTACTTGGTTTTTTGGTGTTTTTTTTTTTTTTGTTTTTTTTAAGGGGGGGGGGGGTATAAACCCGCCCAAAATCAGCTACAAAAATAATATAAACAAGAATTATCAGAATTTAATGATTTGTTTTTAAATTTAAATTTGAAAATCGCCTTGTCTTTGACAGGAGACCGACAAACTCTCCCATCCCCCGGCTTAACTCTGAAATGACGTCCATGTCTAAGGCCTGAGTTGTCCCTTCTAAGGCCTGAGTTGCCCTTGTGTAAGGCCTGAGTTGCCCCGTCTAAGGCCTGAGTTGCCCCTGTCTAAGGCCTGAGTTGCCCTTGTCTAAGGCCTGAGTTGTCCCTGTCTAAGGCCTGAGTTGCCCCTGTCTAAGACCTGTTGCCCCTGTGTAAGGCCTGAGTTGCCCTGTCTAAGGCCTGAGTTGCTCCTGTCTAAGGCCTGAGTTGCCCTTGTCTAAGGCCTGAATTGCCACTGTCTAAGGCCTGAGTTGTAAATGTTAACAAAAATATTCTTAGCGTAAAGCTCAATCTTTTATCGTTACAAAATCCACTGCGCGACCCTTGAACTTTACCCCTTGAGGCTATGTAAGAATATGATTTTTTTTCTATTAGCCACAGTTTACTACAAATAACCTCAGGACTGGCGTGATAGCTTTGGGTCCCCACACACAAATCCCTAATAATCGATTATTCGCAAGATTGTGTTAAGGATAGACAGCCATGCGACATGAAGTATTGAGGGGGGAGGGGTAGCATGGGAAGGGGTGTTTACACCTTGTTTTCTACCGATTTAAACAATAAGGGCACAGTAACAGCCCCAAATTGGTCTCTAGAAATTATGATCTTGAAACATTTAAGAGATGTAAAATAATGTGTGTGACAGAAAGAAGGACTTGCCGTGAGGGAAAGGGGCGGGGGGTCTTTGTTTGTATGCTTTTTACTAAGAGATGTCAGAAATAGTTTTTTTTTTAGTATTTTAGTACATTTTAATAAAGTCTTTTTTTTATTAATTGTATTTTTTTTTTTTACTTTTTATTTTTAAAAGAATTAGACTTGAGATTGATTGTTGCATAATTTAGCCTAATTTGGTCATAGATATAAACATGAATTTGGGTTTAAAAAAAAAAGCTTCATTATTTTGCACACCGGTGCTGGATTTCCGAATTTATTTATGATATAATAATTTCCATCTGTATACTGTCTCATTATAAATATTACTAAAAGTTAATTAACTTTGCATTTCTACTAGATGTTAACTTATGGACTCGAAACTAGTAAAATAATTTTGTCATGTAGAATCTACACGTGTGCCCAGTTTGAGCTTTCTCCCTGTTTGAGAACAGGTCCAAAATTAAGCTAAAAAGATTTACAGAAAAAACAGAAATGAAGTTAATTAAAAGCATATTTTAAAAAACAATGACTTCTTTTTGACTTACTTGAAGTCCAAAGAATAAAAGCAGGTGTGGAGGAGGTGTTTGAGATACTCTGTAGATGAGAGGTTTCTTGTCTTCGTACTCTATCACCACTTCTGGATCTATTTTCTTTTCACTTGTTCCATCTCGATAGTCCATAGCTGTGAATCTTACGGAGTTTTGGTCTAAGACATCCTCATCTCCATAATCATCGCTTTGATTCATGTCTAGCTCCTCGGTTACTTTCATCTTTTTTTTTCCCCTGCTGAATGGCCGTTAGCTGGTCTTTGTCGTCTAGTATAGTGTTTTGTGTTTTATTTCAAACTAGCTGTACCCTGCAAAACATTTGCATAGAGTTATATCCCCTTAGGCTTGATCGGCAGGCGAGGTTATTTTTTGGTTTCGGGCAGATCCGATTATTTTTTTCATGATTGTATTTTAAACTGGGAATACTGTTGTATTAATTCATTACTTTCGATTTAACGCAGCGCACAAATCGCTATTATTATATTACTAGCTGTACCCTGCAAAACATTTGCATAGAGTTATATCTCCTTAGGCTTGATCGGCAGGCTAGGTTATTTTTTGGTTTCGGGCAGATCCGATTTTTTTCATGGTTGTATTTTAAACTGGAATACTGTTGTATTCATTCTTTACTTTCGATTTAACGCACACTGGAAATGAGTATTATTATATATTCCTTCGACTGTGACAGACTTCAAGTCAAAAATGAAAAATAGAAAACATTTTTTTTTACTTTTTCATTGACGGGCTCACGTGAGAATCATGTGGAACAGGTTTGATAAGTCTTGCTTATTAGCAGAAGCAATGTCTTGGTGTTTGTAGACACATAGAAACGTATCAGCTGAGCAAACCGTGTATCGAATAATGCAGCTTTTATTTGATGTACCGGTCTGTTAAACAAGATATAGCATAATCGCTCTAAGTCCAGGTATTTAGAAACAATGGCAGGTCGCACGTTTCTTAAAATGTAAATAGCAAATTCATGATTTTATAAATAAGTATACTAGTGTGATTTAGTAATCTCCATTCTGATCTACTTGAATATTTAAAAACGGGTGAAGATGTGAAATATTTCTATACCTATTTAAATTGAGAGTTGGCTCACATTAAACTAAGCATCAAGTAAAGTAGCATTTAAATTCGGACAGATATTTGTTAGTTAAGCATAACTAAAATCAGATATTGCATGGTTAAAACAAAAGTCATTACTAGTGAACTTTTATTTTAAATAGTGATGCGCCTTCTGTATGACGTATGTTCTGTGGTACAAGTACAACATATGTATAACAGAATAAACATTTTGAAACAGCACACACACATAATCAACTTGTATATCTAAAAAGCCCTAGCGATAAGAAATGCCCATTTATAGTTATCATTCAGACCTCTCTAGTGGGTGGGGGGATAAGGGTGCATTAATTAGAGTCAAGAGTAGTCCTCTCATCTTTACCGGGGCAACCAATAATGCGGGCATTGAGACCTGTACAAGGGGGGCTACTCGTGTTGTCTGAACATTTCAAACTGGTTTCATTATTATACACATTATATATGTATTTTGTAGCTTTTAACACAAAAAGGAGACTAAATGATGATACACTGGAAGGGACAGGCTGTTGGGGTTAAAGGCCATCTTTGTTTCTAGGTAGATTTTCGTCGTAATATCACGTGTGGTAAACATTTGTTATATGGCCAACTTATTCACAGTGGCCAAAACCTAATGTACGTTTTTTTTTTTCTATTGATAGCCAGTGTGCCTGTATCCAACGATGGCATTTTGTACGGAATGTGTGTCAAATTTGGCGAGACAGAAAATAATTTTTTTTTAAATACAAAATTTGATAAATACAAAAACATAAGGCAAGCCCTCTGACACGTTCAAAAAATGTTGGCACTTTGATAATATCCTGTTAGCCATCCCTGGTATAAACGATAAAATATTTATATTCTCTTACTTTCATTGTTTCATTATTAAGCTGCATGCTATTTGTATACACACAATGCACTCTGTTTTGCAGTATATTGCTGTAGTCTGCTGTAAAGCCATGCAGCAAATATGACGGGCAAGTACAATGAACTACATACAAAAACAAAACACCAGCAACATCTATTTCATTTTCCAGTCTACAATCATTCATAACTGGGGAGGGAAAAAGAACTTGAGCCTGCATTGACCTTGGTGTCCGTTATCTTATAAACAGAGAGACAGATGTTTATTATAACTACTCTCAACGACTACATTTTTCATCACCGGATATTTATGTCGGTTGGGGCCCGGGCGCAGACTAAAACATTTACCTCTTTTATATAACAAAAACATCGAAAATAAATCTACAAGTTAAAATCTGGGTTTTGCCGAACCCTGTAGGAGAAGTGCACATGACATTAATTCTGTTTCTGAAGTCAGCGTTGCTCTTAGCATTTTGATTTTATTGCAGTAGTATGAACATATTCGTTTAGGATTAACCTTTAATGATAGTATAGAAGCGTGAGTAATTATCAAATACTGAACCCCAACATTATTTGATGAGTAGCAATTAAAAAGATCAATAATTAAATTAAATATTTAGATGGAAACCCACGATTATATTTTTAGTAATAATAATTTATATAATTATTTTTATGATATAATGAAATATCTTTTTTTTTTCTTTTCAGTGCAATTCTTAAAAAAAAAAGGTTGTTTTTTTTTTATTTATTTAGTTTTAATTAACTATCGAGTTGCGGCGTCTACGTATGCAATTCGACACAAATTAGTATTTTATATTATAGTTAGGTGGAATCTAATCTAGGGGATCGTTCATTTATTACTTCAGAACTTAAATTTCCCAGCCAAAAGGAAAATCTGAGCAATTATTGATAGGGGCTCAGAACTAAAATGAGTTTAAAAATGAGGACTCCAGTTTTCAATGATCTATCATGACCAATGGGCCTATTTGCAAGCAGTCGCCGTTAATAGCGTTTTCGTCTACGGTCCCATATTGCATGTTTCTATAATCCCAAAAAACTTTTTAACATTTCCCTAGGAGCCAGCCCGTAGCCGGGGGTGGGCACTTGGGGCCGTGCCGCCCCCCCCCCCGGCTAGGTGTGGAGTGCCCCCCCCCCGATTAAAAAAGAAGAAAAAATAAAGAAAAAGTAAAGGTGCCCCCTTGCTGGGTATTGGTGCCTCCCTGCTTACTTTGATCTGGCTACGGGCCTGCTGGGAACCTCAAATCAAATTACCTTTGCATCCAAAAAACGTAAGAGCGGCTCCTGCTACAATAATATAAAATACTCTGTAATATGATAAATGCTCAACAGAAATATTTTAACAGCGTATTTTGTGATTTTGCTTAAATGCAGTGGCATTTTTTATAAGAGGGCCTACGGATAATAAAATGTATATAAATTAATGGACGACCCCTTTGTCTGGTGGCTTTGTTTAACCTTAAGTGAACCTCACCACTTGAGCTTGGTCGAGCTCAATATAAACATCTAGGCGATCTGGCAAAAACATGAAACCAATTGAAGAATTGCTTTAATGGCAAATTTTGTTATCATTGCGTAATTCGTTAAGTGTACTTTTTTAAAGAAAAGAAAATAAATCTCTTCAAAATTCAGATATAGCTTAATACAGTAGTTGAATATTTTAAATTGTTACAATTAATTAATTCCACCTGTCCGCAAGAGGTCACTATATTTACTTTTAAATGCAATGATCTCTTGTTTGTTTACTTATACTAGTTATACATTGAGGTTTCGTTTTGGTCAAGGTATTAATGATAATCGCTAAAGTATGGGCCATTGGCCAAGGAGTGACCATATCAAGAAGGATTCCAGTGTTTGGAGAAATCATAGATCATTTGTATATAGAGTAAGTTAAAATAAAAAAGCATTATTATCAAATATAAAAGACTTTCATTCCGCTTTAAAACGAATACATGGAGCAGGGGAGATAAGCAGAACAATTATCGAGTAAGAGCCTAAGATATTTTTAACTTTTTACTTATTATTAATTAATAAGAAGCTCTTATGAATAGTGAAAGCATTTCTAAGTAGGGGAGAGGGTCCAAAATAAATATTTTTCATCTCTTTTTGTCATTTTTTTTTTCAAATAAATAGGTGATATGGGAAAAGGATAGTGTGGAATCCCAGGCTTATGCTAAAGCAGATGCAATAGCTAAACAGGCTTTCAGATCCAATAGAACAGCTCAGGATTTTTTAGGACAAAATAAAGAAATAACCAAGTATATTTTAAAAGATATACAATTAATTGGGAAGAAGCTAATAAAAAACTCCAAAAATATACTGTTATAATTTCAGTAATGTACAGTTAATTTAGTTTATTACTTTAAAAAAGTATGATGAACGGCTGGTAAATTGTACATAATAAGCTAACATTTTATAACATTACATTTGTCAGATATGGTAATTTAGTTAGCTTCAATACAATGAATACTGTTTTGTTTACCTAAACTCTGCACAATGTTTTTTTGTATTTTTAACAGATACTTGTGTTGTTTAGGATGGTAAATATCTGATCCAAGAAGATAACCTGCCACATATTAAAATTTTACCAGTAAGAAATTTCAGATATTTAAAATGATATGTTTTTTTATATATTAACAAGGACTGCAGGCTCTTATCGAAAAGCTTTATTTAGCAAGTAAGATTCTTTGTTAATAATATTTCTCTCCAAATTGTATTTTGCTCTAGAATATCAGATTATAACATGAGATATATAATGCAATTTATTCAATTAATGATTGCTATAGTCACTATAGATGTATATTGGTCTAATGATAGGACCTATTGCTCTGGGGCAAGCTTTTAATTACTTGAAGAGTTTCTCTAACACTTGAGGAGTAAATGTCAAAATCTATGATGCAATTTTGATAGTTCCTAAAATTTACACTTTCTCAAGTAAAGGAATTAAGCTACAAAACCATAAAGAATAATATATTTTAAATAAGTTACATTTCATTATCCATAACGATTAGATGTAAAGGTAATGAAACAAAATTATTTTCTTTAAATTCTATTTTAAATATATTTCTGTACTATATTATATATTGTTCTCTAATATATTAAATGTGTGTTTTATTTAAAGAATACTGCAGATAAAAGGAGACTCTTTTTTATATACAAGATACTAAACAATTTCAACCTAAATGGTTTTGGTTGGTTTTCCTTGCTTTTGAAATCAGTAAGAACTAAAATATAATGAGCTGCTTTAAACTGTTTTGTATTGGCAGGTTCCATTGATGGGCATGATATCAAATTGTTATGTTCAAACATTGGTGTAGCCAGTCTGGAACATTCATTGTTTGTTGCAATCATAAAAGAAAATATTAGATTCCAAAAAATGAATGCCATAGAAACTGACTTCAGAATGCTGATAGAGCAGCTAATGCTCATGTCTTCATCATGCACCTTCCAAAGGTAATAAATAAATAGGGAATCTGTAGTTTTGTTGTTATTTTTTTAGAATGTATCTTTATTGCACACTATTTTTTTTTTCATTTTAATAAAATTAATTTGCATGTATATATATATATATATATATATATATATATATATATATATATATATATATATATATATATATATATTTATTTATTTATATAGGGATGCAAAATAAATAAAGTTGAAATGTGGTGAGACCAGAAACAAAAAAATTTTATTGTCAGAACTTTAATGAGAAACCCAAATATTTTACTGCATGATGAGGTACCATCAGCCTTGGATGATAAAAGTGAAGCGATTGTCCAAAATGCTTTAGATAAGGTGACTTTTATTTTTTTTTTACTTTTTTTTTTTACACTCATTAGAAAATTTGTATCAACGAATGAATTTTCAATTTAGTAAACATTTTTGTTTAATTTTTCTACTACTTTTTTATAATGTCTTGCTTTAATATGTTACTTTTTTTACTACAATGAACCTACACTTAACCATTTAGTTAATTGAAGTGAATTTCGCATTGCATCTATTTACATTTACTCAGCTTTGTCTTTTATTATCTTTCTATATAAGTTCTTCATTTTATGTAGCTTTACGTCTTATTGTATTGCTGATTTGATCATAAATGTGATCAATCAACAATACAACTTATGTTTTGGACCTAAACATTACTCAATGTCAGTACATAACATGTATATATATTTGAATGTAAAGATTGCCTAATAATGCTAAATAGATTTGCTTGTTTATTTATTTCATTAGGCTCAAAAACGAAGAACCACACTTAACATTGTTTACAGACTTACCACAATTTGATACTCTGTATTGTTGCTATAAAAAAATGGGTAAGTTTTAAAAGAAGAATTGAATACTGAATTACTTCAAGCTGATGGTTTATACTCCTATTGGATTCATTTGCAGGTAAAACTAGACTAAATATTATAAAATTTAATTGCATAATTAATTCCAAAAGTTTCAAAAGTGCATTGATTTTTTTAAACTTGTACATGTACTGTTATCATTATTTTTTTTAATGTAAACATATGCTTTTGTCCACAAAAATTCAAGTTATAATTTGACCATAAATAAATACTGCATAATACTTTGGGTTAACCTCATCTACTGATAAAATTGTTTCTTCCTAAGAATAAACAACCATTTTGAAATTTTTTTACTGAGGCCCGAATAAAAAAAGACTACATGTGTGAAGTATTTATTATTTAGAAAATAGTGTATAAGTTTCATTTTATTATCTGATGTTCTTTTTATTTATTTTTTAATTCAAGTAATAAACATAAAACAATATTTGGGTAGAATAACACAAATAAATTTACAGAAATAGTCCTAATACATAAACTTTGATTACACAAATACTTTGTTGATATCTGTTTATTTCTTTTTAAAAGGTGCTATTGTTAAAAAAAAATGTTAAGTTGTTACCTTCAACATCATTTTTTAAAATAGAAATACATAGAAAAATTAAAGCATACCTTTAATATGATTAAACCGTGGTTGGCAAATTTATTGAACCATAATGGGTTTATAATTTTAACAGAAGGGCCAGACCAAGACCTGATAGATGGAATTTTTATTTGAACTTATATAAATAAATGTATTTAAAAGCCTGGGCCATAGTTTACCATCGTCTGGATTAAAACTGTTTCTTTACATTTTTCTACAGGTGATATTTATGTAGAATATGTTGAAGCTGAGGATTTAAAGAACAAAATTGTAGGAAATAACTTACTGAATACTTCCATTACAAATACATTAAAAAAGAAAAAGAACATTTGAGCAGGTAAAAGAATTTTTTATCAAAATAAGTAATAAAATATTCTGAAATCATTTTTTTTCTTGAAATCACTATTATTTGCTCAAAAATATTTTTAGTGGAAATATATAGACAAGTCTGTGTGTAAAATAAAATGCTCATATCAATTATTTAAATATTCTAATGACTATATTCTCTGAAAACTGGTGGTAAAACTTATGACTCTGTCATTTCAAAACTGTTATTGAGATACAATGCATTAGATTGACATTTAACTCTTTTTGGATGTTTGGTCAGCCTATGGTTATTTTATGGGTAAATGTATAATGGTAAATATATATTCTGTTTTTGGTTTAGCTGTAACTTTTTATTGTGGAGCTATTTTGGTAAAGGAAAAATGAAGTGGAGTTTTATGAAGTAATAAGATATTGTCTGTAACACATTACAGTGAAATGTCTGTCACTATAACGAAATCGACAGAAACTTGTAAATGTATTCGTTATACTGAAATCTTGTTACACTTATTGGTGAGGGGCAGATTTTGTTTCCCTCTATTTAAAAATTTTTTTCTATTCATGAAATTTTGTACCATACAAAATTAAGGAAGTTAGGGCCATTTAAATTTGTGTATGTTTGGGTACCTTAATTACCCCCCTTTGCAATATAATTTAATGTGTTATCGCAACTAACATCTAAATTATTAAATACATGGATTGTAATCATTTAAATTGCTATGCGGGTTTGATTCCTCTCAGAGACATATATTTTTTTTTCAGATTTTTTTTTCAGGATTAGGTTTAGAGATAGGGTCAGGGTGTGGAGCAATATCTATTGATGGTCCCCGAAAAAAAAATATAACTCCCATTATTAACAGTAAATAAATGACGTCATCAACGTCTGCAGTAAATAAGAGTTCTCATTCATTCTGTTTACTGACGTCATCAAAGTTTGCTAGACGTATCCCGAAAAAAAAAATACGTAGTACGTCTTAGACGTACCCGGAGCCAGTGCGTTATTTTAATGAAATTATTGGTATACTTGCACTGACCTATAGATATCAATTATCGCTAAAATCCTGACTCCGGAAACGGAAAAAAAGATAATAAAGTCGCGCATGCGCACATATATACGGTCTCTGGAAAAAAAATATGGAGACCGGGGTGTCATGAGAGAGGTGACACCATGAGTTACCGCACCGGGTGACACCAACCCTAGCGACGCCACTGCATTACCTGATTAGTAATGCTATCTGTAATATTAAAGCTCAACCCTCTTTTCCCATCCCACCCAACTCCACAAGCTGCACATTACTCAGTTTAGTAAAGTTATGTAATTTTGGTATGGGCTCATTGACTTATTACATTATCTTTTTTCTTCTTCATAGCCCCTCAACCAATCTTCCAATCTTTTTTTTAACTATTACTTAACTGTTTGTCAACACCTCAATGTACATTACCAAAGATGCTTTCCTCACCCCCATTATCTTGACATAAAATAAATACTATAAATTATTTTAGGGCTATGATACAAGTGCTATGATACAAGTACAATGACACAACTTAGTGGTGGACAAAAACAAAAAATTGCTAATGCAATTGAATGTCCTAAGGTTTTATTACTGGAAGTAGAAACATCATCTCTAAATATGTAATTAAATTTTGTTCATGTGCATTTGTTTTAGTTATCATTGGTATTGTTTTTCTTATTTTAAAGATAGTTCAAGAAGCATATGATAGATACAAAATACTTTGTCATTGATTATTGTTACACACACTCAAAAATTACTGTATTTCTTTTATTTATGAAAATATTTACTTAGAAAGATTTGTTTCAATATAAGGGGAAAAAAATTCAAATTCGGTAAAACAAATTGCAGTTTAAATATGTCTGACAATATCATAACTTTAAGTTAATGAATCAATTTGATTTAATGTAATGTCAGATTACAAGCTATTGACATTCTATCAATATATATGTACTGTTTTGGTGGGTTTTTTTTAATTTGTTATGATGACTTGTGAAGAAAAATTCTAGAAATTTATTTTAATTCCTCAAAACTTTGAAATGAAGTGTTTCTGCAAAGGGACTTCATTGAAATAAATAAACAAATCAATAAAAAATTGTCTTATCTTGCCCATTTAACCCAAACCCCCTATTTCATTGTATAAGTCACTGTTCTGCAAATCCTTAGCCTAACGGGGTTACAATCCATCCATGAGATAAGTGGTATCAACCTGTTGGATGCACAAATATTAAGACGTTGGTAGTAGAAGACGTGGCTAATTGTGCAGTTAAAAAATAATAAGCAGTAACCAACTAAACAAATATTTTCCATAATGAATCTTATCTTTTTGTCTTTTAAAAATTATAACTACAAATATTTTAATATTGGATTGTTTGTTTATTTATTTATAGCTAGTTTATTAATGCTACCATTTTCAACAGCTGGTGCAGCCATCTATTAAGAAGTTAAGCCCAAGACAATAAAAGACAATCAAATATATAGGCTGCTAAAAAAATTCCTTGTTAAGTCTAACATAAAAAGACTGGCAAATACGATGGTCCAAAACTTGTCATAAACCATGGAAAAAATGTTGCCCTTGTTGCAGTGGCGTACCTGGGGGGGGGGGGGGGTGCGGTCCCCACCGGGCAGCACTTTTTTTACTTTTGGGGGGGTAGGGGCCAAAAATTATAGATTAAATTGAAATACCTAAATGAGAGGGTGGCAAAATCGTCTTCCACCCTGGGCGGCCAATACCCACGCTACGCCTCTGCCTTGTTGACACTACAACTGACTGCCAAAATTTTAGTAAATTGAAAATGAAACATTGTACATTTGCCAGTACATTATAAACATATTATTGATACTATAACTTTTTTTTTATATTTTACATTTTTGTATTTGCCAGACTAATTTCTGGACTGCAAAGTTAGGCATGTTTGCCATCCCTGCTATTATGTGCCGCAGTAAACATTTTATTTAACAGTTTTAAATATTTGAATGGTTGTTTACTTTTACAATCTCAGAACTATTACAGCTTTTATACTATACAAATGGGTGACGGGTGGTCGTGCAATGTAGAGTACTCATCTGTTGACAAGATGTCCTGGGTTTGAACCTCAGTAAGAACCTTGGGATTTTTAAAGGTCCTGTTTTACGTCCCCAAGTCAACTCAGCTTTAAATGGGAGTAAAGACAGCTGGGCGTTGTGCTAACCATGCAATCCCTTTACATGCCGAGTTTATAGTTAATTCATTGTTACAGATTTTCTACCACAACACAGTCTTAATATCTTAATTGATTTAAATACAACATCTGTAATAAACTCAAGATTTTGGCTAACTATATTTACTAATAATCTGACCATGTAATTATTTGTTACATAAATCATATGTTCAATATTTTTAGCACTTACATTACCACTATTTAATAAAGTTAATAAAAATGTATTATTTCTTATAATTCACGCACAAAAACTAATTGAACAAATTACTTGATGAGTCTGATTTGTGTATTACAGTAAGGCTATATTATACTGCAGGACTCTCAGATTGACTGTTTCATGCTTTACACAACTCGACCTTACATCCGCAACAAAAATAAATAGATGAATATATTTCCTTTTGTGTATTGATTGGATCATTACAAACCAACTCTATGTGAAAAAAATTCAGTTATTTGTTATAATGTGTTTTATATGTGTCCTGATTATAGCAGTCTTAATGCAGAGACAACCCCAGAACTTGCATTATGACCCCATGAACTTAGTGCCCCCAAGCTTGTCTGCTATGCATATTTCACTCATTTGAGTGGCTGTGATTGGGTCCCATTATAAAATGGTTGGCCTGGATAATGTATAGATTTTTAAAAATTGTATTGCTACATTACAGCCGCAAATAATATGATCTTCCATTATTTTATTAGTTTTATAAAGATATTCTTTGTTCATATTTTTGTGATAAAATTTACTTAGAGACATTAAAAAAAATGTTTTTTACATCTCAGCATAAGGATGTATTGCTTTATATGTTTAGGAGATATTTGTGTTAGTTTTAAAAATCTGAAATTTAATTTTATTTAGGCTAAAAAAAGTCAATGTTGTTATTTTTATTTTGTTTTACTGGTTATTCAGTAACTCACCTATATACTTCTTTAACCTTGCCTTCTTGAGAAATCAAGTTCATTGGATCTAATGGTTCTTATTATATACCTAATTCCACCACTTGTAAATAATCTCTGTAAAATGTATCAAAAGAAAGCATCAATAATTTTTCCACAGTACAATTACACCACCAAGTAAACACAAAAGCTCCACTTATAAAATACATTTTCATTCTAGCAAGTTACTTTTAACACGGAAATATGTTGGTCATATTCTTTAAAGTCTTTTTTTTTTCATTTGATTTTGTTTTTCTATCAGCTTATTTTAGTCCTAGTTTACTATACAAATGCATACAATACTTAGTTTATATTTTCATGAACTCTTAGTCAAAATTATAGTTAATTTTTATTCACATTATATTAATTTTTTAAAATAATTTTTCACTAAGATGACCATTCATGTATTAAGTTGAAATAACTAGAACGTTGTCAAGTTCTTGATATTTTTACAACATTCTTCTTAGGATTTGAGTTGAGTTTTCTGTGAGGTGCTATGGGCATTTGTCATAAAGCTATCTATTGTGCTGTGATAGTTGGTGCAATTGAATTAACCAGGATAAGCGATTGATTTCATGTTAGTCAACATATTTACCATTTGGGGTATTTACTGTATCTTGTGTAAAAAGATTCAGTTATTAATTTTATTTCACTGTGAAGTCATGAAAAG